>BGPR01000005.1:1876117-2079718 GCA_013235015.1 Araneus ventricosus
AAAATAATTTTAAAATCCTGCATGACAAATGTGTACGATGCGTGGATTACCGGATTAGCTTTTAGAAAATAGGGAATTATTAAATTGAAATAAAAGTACATAATGTATATTCAAGTTATGAAAGCACGAATGTATTCATTTAAATATGAACTATTTTTGTTTGTTTAAATTTTTCTGCAATATTTATATTATAAAATATATGTTGTTTTATTATAACACATAGGTATTACCAAAGCAAATTTCAAATGAGATATCTAATTGTTAATTATTTTCTGGTTTTTCTTTCATATTAGAATGAGAAAACTGCGAAAATCGAAAATTTTCTTTGTCGTCTCATGCGTTTCAGTTTAATTCTGGAGATCATAAAAACACTAAACATTATTTAACATATTAACATTTAGAGATTTAAATTATTAACATTTAGAGAGCGCGGATATTTGATTTTATTTAGAAAAGCGATATTACTTTTTGAGTTATAAAGAACTCAAACTTCTTTTTGTTTGTTATGTGTAAAAAAAGTATTTTTAAGTAACTTCTCTTATAAAAATATCATAATTAACACAGTTATTATTAAATTCATATTATAAATCAAAGGATTAATGTATGCAAAAAGCTGCTAGGCAGGTGACGCGATGCGAGAATATGCTAGGCAGGTGGTTGGAACAACTGTTTTGACGCCAACTGAAAAACATTTTGAAAGGGCTTACGAGTCAATTTTGTATTTGTTCATTTTATTTTATTTCACTTTTTATTCCTCTAAGTTTTTCTTTTTTTTATTCTTTTAAAAGATAGATAAACCATTAATGAAGAAAGGAGCAGAAAAATGTAATTTATTTGTAAAAACAGGCTTTTCTTAAATAAGAGAATATTAATATCTTCATTAGTTAAAGTAGCATCAGAAATTATGATTAAAAATTGCAAGCTATTCCATCCACTTCAGTATGTTATTTGATTGATGAATGTTTCAAAGTCAAAATGCACTGAGATTTAAGAACTATTAAATCTAAATTGTTGGTCATCAAGAAGTGATAGGCTGAACGCAGGAAAATATATATTAATCAAACTTTTATGCTGTATACTTATGATTTTGTAAAGTAACCTCATTTAATTCTTCTCATTTTCTTTCTCGTTACTTTTTTATCGTCTTTCAAGCTTAACTAGAAGTTTTTGTGGTATAGTTTTCTTAAGAGTTAACCAATTAGTAAAATTTCCATTTTGAAGCTACACGGAGGTAATGTTAGGACAGACCTCGTTATTTGGTTGGTTAGTTGGTTTTATTGACGCAAGAGCGACAAAGGCCTTGCTGCTTGAAACACATGGTGGGATAGACCACCTAAGTTTGAACTGTGTTCGGCTGACGAGATCTGGCAGCCACACCACCTGGAGGACATTTGATCTTGACGGATTTAGTGCGCACCAGGACGCATTTAACCGTTCACACGTTGTATATTTGATGGAATCGATTCTTGAATGCACAAACATTCAACCCCAATGCTGAGACTCTGCCAGCTTCAGATTACTTAAGAGAAAAATTCTATTAAGAAACTTCATTTAAAAAATCATTTCAAACATTTTTTTTTTTCTAAATTTACTCTCGCATGGGAAAAAAATTCATATTTCACTATATACTTTTTTGAAGTCAGGTTTTACTTTGACCAAATACAAGAAACCACCAGGACTTTTTCGTTCCTGATCAAACTCGCAGCTAAACCTGCGGTTTTCTTTCCGGCACACTCCCTGGAAGTGCCACCAACAAACTAGGGTAGTAAACCGCTTTGCGTCAGCGATTCCCAATTTCTCTGTTAAGCAGGGTTTTTTTTTCCCCTCATTTGCGAGATTTTTTCAGTTAAAAAATATTTGCGATCCCATTTCAGTCTATAAAATATAGTTAAAACGCCGGTATTGGAAAATAAATAAATAAATACCGAAAATGGAACTCTAATTAATGATAAATAATTCGATATGAAATAATTAATCAGCGAGTTTTAGTTAAGTGTCAAGAAGGGCCCCATATCGTTGTACTACACTCTTTTAGAACCCTGCTTTCAGTGGCTTAGCGAAAGGAGTACAAGGGAGGTACAGATGTTACGGCTGCTTGTCCGAAGAGGCGCTACGAGGACAAAATATTAGTCCCTTTATTTCACTTTTTAAGGCCAAATATCACAAAAGGGGAGAAAAAAATGCTATCTCCTACTCCAAAATGATATCTAACTTCAAACTTGATGCGCAATGACTCTTTTAATACGTTGCTTGCAGTCATTTTAATTACCTTTTTCGCAATCATATTTATAGCAATACTGAAAATGAATAATACTCAGAATCAAACGGGCTCAACCGCTAATTTCACTTCAGGAATTATAATTACTGCAATGTTGAGGATTATATTATTCAATAATTAAATGACTAAATAGCAAATTTAAAGGGATTGAGTTTTGAGATCTTATGGCGCAAGAGCCTGATATGGCCATTCATTAATTTATAAACTAAATTTATAATTAAGTAATTTCAATAATTATTCATATGTATTTATGAAATGTTTAATCAAAGCATTACAAAATATATTACAAATTATATTATCATTAATAAACAATTAGGATTATTCTTATAAACTAATGGTTTGATACACATGCATGAATGAGTGATTATACTTCATAGGAAATCTTTTACACACGAAATAAATTGTGCAGTCCGGCTTTGAGTTCTGCCGTGCTGGTACAAAGCCATTACTAGAACAGAGCTCCACCACCTAAACTTCCCCAGGAGTGCTGTTAGCTTAGTTTAGTTTAGTTATATTAAGGTTCCGTTTTGAAAAAACACGAGGGCTATTTTGGGACGGACCTCCTACTTTTGAGTCGCGCTCAGATGACAGGGACGGCATCTCGACACTTCCGCTCGACATTGGCGGGAGGACGTTTGGCTCTATGTCTCATTTAACATGCAACAGGCCCACATACAAGAGGGCTCTTCAGCGGAATCGGGTTTCGAACCTGGAGCCCTTAGACCCCAGTGCTTACGCTTTACCACTGGCGACGGCGGCCCCAGAGTGCTGGTGGCATATTATGTCACAGTGCGTATTGTAGCAAAATATAATATAAACTAAGTCTTTATAGGTTTTCTTAAACTTTTCTACCTCGCGACTTTTCTTCAATGGAGAAAAAAATTGCGATTGCCTGTAAATATATATAGGGGGACGGCGGGTAGTATGGGCTGTCGGGTAATATGGGCCACCTAGTGTTTCGAGGGCCTGCCGGTAAATATAAGTCTATTATTATGCCTACAATACAGCCATAGTATCAGTCTACTATATGCAGATATCTGGTTGACATAACTACTTTATGTCGTTCTTCAATAAATTTCTTTGTTTGTGAATCTTTAAGTGGTTGTTTCATATAATTTTTGGGGGCTCCTTGCACTTTTAGAAGTAAGAATATAATTACGAAACAAGTGTTATTATTTAGCTTACTTTATTTAGATTACGCCGTGAAAGTTACATCTTGCTTTCTTTAACACGACTTAGCCTTCACTATGTTTTTCTTTTTAACGTCGGTCGTGTGGAATGGGCCATGCCAAAATCGGGTAGTAAGAGCCATGTGTATAAAACACATTTTTTAATTAGGTTAAAAAAAACACCTAGGTTTACGAAGAAGCCTGAAGATGAGGGTCGGGGACAGTGGTCTGTGGATGCCATAACAAAACTGCAAAATGAAATAATTTTAATGGGAAAATAAAAGAAGGTGAATTTAATGCATTTTTGTGATAAATTTTAAAGAAGATTCTTATACCCTGATGCTTTACTTCAACGGCACTGAAGTATGAGTTGTTTAAATTTTAGTGATACAGGAAAGACCCTATTTGGGATCGCAAAGCACCGCTTAACCTTCCAGCGGGCGCGCTTACGCAAATTTTATGATATATCGTGCATCGTATTATATATATATATATATATATCGTGTTATTTTACAAAAATAGATGCAACTTTTATTTATGTTATCTGTATTTATTAGCCTAATAGCAAACAAAGATTTTATAAATAAAATTGCACTTAAATATATAAAATAACAATATAAATATGTAATACGATGCAGAATTCAAGTTCGCGCCCGCTGGAAGGTTAAGAAACCCTTTTTTTTTGTTCCATGCATCCGAAAAAGTTTTTGATTATAAGAAGTGTTTTATTCCATTCAACAAAATTTAAAAAAGGAAATAAAAAGAACTCGGGGGTAATAACTATTTCTTATTAAATACATTTATTAAAGATGTCAAACTTATTGCAAAAAAATTTAAATTTTTGGCTAAGAACGACGAACGACTCCCCAACCAGTTACAGCCTTTCCTCTTACTGTTTTTTATCTTTTCTATAAACCCATTCAGAAAGAGGATTTTTGAACAATCTAACAAAAATCTCAACCCATTTAATAATCTGCATTCTAAAAGACATCTTTCTTTTTTTGCTGCTATGTATTTTTAAAAGAGTAGGCGCAGCCGCTTCCACTTCCTTGTATTCTCTGTCTTTGCCTTTCCGGATCTAACTCCCGTAGAGATCTACTTGCTTTTCTTTCGATACCTCCGTATATATAGACCGATATTCACCGTCAAGTCCAATGCACGGGGAAAATCGCAACGCTTCATTGACTAAAATAAACTAGCCCCGTCACTGCCTGTAGGAAGCGGGGAAATCAAAAAATATTCCCACACTACTCTTCGCAAGAATACAACAATAAAACAAAGATACTTTTCTACTACTAACTCCATCCTAGATGCAAACGAGAGAAATTGGTAAACTCATGGGAAATCGCTTCGAGCCATTTCAAGAATTTTCTTTTTTTATTTTTATCTTTCTGCTGTTTTATTTGAATGCCATTTTTCCCCGTTACTATGTTATGGATGGAGTCATTATCCGCAAATCTGTTTTGTAGGCAATTCGAGTCACAACAAACTGTCGTCAGCTACACGGTTGTATACGGAAAGGCGGGAGGGTAATCAGAGTAATCTCCTGGTGAAATTGAACGGAAAATTTGGAATTTTGGACCGTGCGAGTAACAAGTGATGCCCGACAACCATCCCTTCCGCAGCCGTGGAAACTGGGGCTTTCATTCCAATCAAAACGGCCGAGGGTCCATTTCTCTCTCACACATGCAAAAATGCGGTTTTCAGAAAACTTGTCGACAGATTCCCGTCCTTTTATCGATATTCTCACCAATAACTACAGACCGAAAACTGGCTGAAAAATACGACATTTTAAAACTTTTAACTTCTTGAATTGACCTCCGCGATCCCAAATTTTGTACAATAGCAAACAGAGTGAATAAAATGCAAAAAAATTTACTGCGATCCTATTGAAATTATTTCTGATCTGTTACTCTTGATTCACATAGCAGAAGCGCAAATATTAGGTATCACCGGCCTCTGATTAGCTGAAGCCAGCTTCCCGTCTTGAAATTAAATCATTAGCCATTGAGAAGTAAACTTGTAACTGTCAACCACAATCAGTTAACGAGAACGACACAATTACTGCCATTTAGCATATCAAGCTTTCACACCACTCTAATATGAGAAAATTTCAGTGCCACCAGGTTTGAAGGCTACAACCCTTCCTCCTACAACTGCCCTTTTTCAGAATCTACAATGAAACCCATTAGAATACGTTCGTTGATGGTAGGGCGTCTGATTTGAATCCCAAATTTTAACCAAAAATCGTAAGTTTGATTTCCAATTTTCCTCTACCAAAGACCATTCTGTTCGTTAAATCCATTCGTAACTTTGATGTCCTCATACACGTGGAATGCAGAAGTTTAGACAGTTTAGTATCATCTTAAGTGTCCCTATTCAATAACATTAGACGCTAAAGAGCATATAAGAGTAAAATTGGTTATGGAATTGGATGTCATGGTTTTTACTCATGGGAAACAAAAAAGGATTAATTTACTTAATTAAATTATCGTTTATGCGTTTGATATTCATTAAAGACACACTGCAAATTTATCATGCTGTCAACAAATTTCGTGAAGGTAATTTTGAAAAAAGTTGTGAAGCAATAAATATTTAATTAATTTTACCATGATTTCTTTCTTAAAATACAGGTTTCCTGAACTACAGCACATTTATTGCACAGCTATTAGACCTTAAAACAACTACTGACAGACAAACCATAATTTAATTATTAGGATTTATTAACTTATATTAATATAACCTTAGGTTAATTACTAGACCTTGTAGCCGACTATTGACGGACAAAATAATAGAAATTTTATAGAATGTATCATTTAAGCGTTTGAAGTTGAAATGTCTTCAAAGTAACAATTCATCTCGATTGATTGCCAGAATGACTGATGATAGAGATATTACAATTAAAAATTAACGACCTTTTAAGCTTTCTGAAAGTAAAATCTCCTTCAGCTGTGGTCTCTAGATGCATGAAATCAACTAAAAAAGCTTTTTTTTTTTAAAATTTTTATAAGACTTTGTCTCACAGTTGAGGAGACGTAACACGTGTTTTGAGGAAACACACACACTCACATGACAATCTAGTAATTTTAAAGAAGTTCTTTTTAAAATGTACATTGCAAAATAAACATTCTTTAAACTGTTTGGAAGCATTCAAATCTGCAAGAATTCAATTCGATGTCTTTGCATTAATTCCTTTATTAATTCCATTGTTAATCAGAACATCTTAGCAAATGTGAATTTTTTTCCTCTATCAAATACAACATACAGACCAATTTTTAGAACCCTTCTGTTAAACGGCACTCAGAAGCTTTTTAAAACAGCATATCATTCAAAAACCTTTTTGTCTTATTATTCGGATACGACAACTTTGGTGAAGAATTACATCTTTTATTTACCCTTTCCCAGGTAGAAAAATACGTTTAAAATACCTGTCTATCGAAGCAGCGAGAAAACATTTTTTGGAAATGGCTCCGAGTCAAAGTCCAGACTTATTAGATGGAGGAAGAAGTTTCCTAACAGAGCGGTATACGTTAGGAAGTGAACGACTGAAGCGATATTTCTGAAAATAAAACAGAAAAGCCCTCATAAAATGATTCCCAGCCCCTCCTCTACACAATACAACGAATGATTTATCCTGCAAATGCTTAGTCCTACAAGACAATCGGGGAAGAAGACTTCCACCGCGAACCACACTTTTCCAAGAACCCCACTCCCTTCCTCCGATTTTTAATACCCATACAAATGTCACACGTTATAGGGACAATCGTCTTTTGTTTTTTAACAGAATTTTCGACAAAAAATATACCGAATTATAAATAATCTTTACTCCTTGTTTTATGTGACAAGTATTTTCCACAAAAGCTGACATACTCGAACAATAGTTCCTTGCTCCTTTCGAGGTCTTGGAGAAAACAATGCTCGCGCTTGACAACACACAAGTATTTGCAACGGTCCCTCCCACCCTTATTACTCGCATTACCCGAACGTTTGCGTGTTTTGGTGCAGTTGCCTCTTTTTTTGCCGCATATAGATGAGGCCAGAGTTTCTGGGGAAGACAATGTGACGCGAAGGGCTTGCAAAAACGACTCTGCGGATACCTAGGAGGCGATAAATTTACTGAATTCCAGTTCAGTAGGCAAATTTACAACGCCCCTACCTTCTTTGGATGGAACTTCAAAGCACCAAAGGCCGATTTCAACAATTCTTTCTGTTCGGGGGAACACAAAGTGGGATTTATGCCTGCAGAAGAAAATCTTAAAAATTGCTTACTTGCATTAAGAGACAGTATATCTAGTTCGGTACTTACCAACTGAATGCTTTGATTCCCTTCGCTGTTGAAGATGATAAATGTTATTTAGGAATGGTATTATTGTGTGTCCCTATTTCTTATGTATTTTCTGCAACAGGTTTTCTTTGATTGATTTGAGACTTCTTTGACAATTAAGTATACCTACAAGCAGTAAATGCAGTTCAGTGATGCATAGTGTTGTTGTAATATGCTTCTGAGATATAATGCAAAATTAGTGAAGTAGTATAAATGTAATATAAACACAATTTCCATTTCTCGTCAAATTCTATGAAAGTATTTGGAAAAGTAAAGTTTCATGTTCTCGTTCCTCTGAATGTGGTATTCTTTTGCATTAGTGCTCGCATATCCCCATTTAAAAGTATTGATAATTGTAATATCAAATAATATTACAATTATCAATACGATTGAAAATTTTGAAATAAAAAAAAATGAAGCCACACCATCGAGGATAACGACGCTGTGCCTTATAAACTACTTATGAACATTTTTCCTTGAGCAATAAATTTTCAAGTCGATCTGTTATTTTTTAAATATTAATAGCGAACCCATAAGCAATGACTCTATTCAAAACAGTTTCTACAACGGGCACAAACGATTTCATCCTTTCAGAGATTATCCGCTCAACGTCCAGCGTAACAATATTGGATATCTTTCTTTTATTTCGTTTTTCTTCCTTCGGGAAAGACTTGTGTTTCTTTTAAAAGTTTAAAATAACTTTCTTCGTGTGTAAGCTTGTTTGAATTACTCGCAACAGTCTATCCATGTACGTGTCTTGTGGCCCGTTCTTTTTCCCCGAGTACTTTTAGGTGTGACTTTTCTAAGTGTGGGAGAAAAGCAACGGACCATGGAGACATGAGATGCTGACCTACCCATAATTCTTCTCTATCTTCCAGAGAGGGGTAGGAGAGGAACAGATGCAGGTAAAAAGAAAGCTAGAAAAAAAGGGAGGGGGGTCAGAAGAAGGAAAAGACAAAATCTTGGAAAGTCAATGACCGTGAGATGTTGGAGTTTGGAAATCAACTTGAGTTTTATATGCTGGAAGGATAGTTTGGGACGATAAGTCAATTATGAAAGATGGTTTTGGAAAACCAATAGTTCTTTCAGTGAAATCGAGGATATGAACGCTGAAGAGCAAACGAGGCACGCAATGTGTGTGCGTAACGATTTGATTCAATCGCCCATATCAGATTTTGAATAAATGTGAATTCAGTCCGTATTTATAAATGGTGTTTCTAAAATCTGGTCGTCTGAACATTTATATGGAGTTGTAACTATTCCTGAGATATTAAGTGAATATTCGGCAAACCCGGATAGTAATTATTTACTTCGATGAAGATGTTCAAAAGATTGAAACGCCAAAAGATTTTCGAATACCTATGATTAAAGCACTCGCAAGTAACTGAGAGAATGCCATACACTGCAACCACCGAAACACAGTTGTAGTATAAACACAGCGGTCAATGCAGAAATATATTTGATTTGGAGCTGTCTATGCAGTAGTATAGTTAACGTTTATTGAAGTGTTTTCCCGTTGAATGCTGGTAATATTTATTTTAAAATTGTTTAATTAAACGTCGAGTTTGTTACATAACATTATTGAAATTTAAAATGATGTGATCATTGGCTGCGATAATTTAAGCTCCTGTCGATATAATGTCAAAGGAATGTAAAACAAAGTGGTCCTAACACTGTAAAAAATAATTAGAATTGATAGGAAAGTTCGACATCGGAGGATCAGTAAAGAATTTGGCAAGTGATTATGGCAATGGCTTACAAATGGTTAGAGACGTTGAAAAAATAACAAAAACATCGGATTTGCGTGAAATTATGGCAAGGTAAGTGGTCCTTCCCAGCATAAAATGTTTAGATACTTACGATGGCTCTTATGATGCTTCCATCAGAAACTGTTGAAATGAATTCTAGCATCCAACTTAATTTTCTGAAATAGCGAAGACCTTCCATAAAAAATCAGGATTAGAAGGTCCGGTGATTAGCATTAATGATTGGAAGTTTTCTATATAAGAAAACTAGAATACAATTTCCATAGCATAAAAAGAAAACCTCTTTGACTTTTGAGACAAACAGACTATACTGTTTTCACGTAAGATTAGTATTCAAAAAGATGAAAGACCTTGTAAATTTTATTAAGGAAGATTCGGCATCCCGTCTATAAAGGAAAATTTCTATTGAATATAAGACGGAAAGACAATAGATTGCAATTCCCTGTTCAGATTGTTGTAAACAATAATTTCGAGAGACGTGCTCACATTTTTGTCTTTTTGAAAAGTTCAAAAGTAGGAATGATGAAAGTGAGATGGTCGTGAAACAACGTAACATTTGTCGCAATTTGGTTCACAAAGAGTTGGAATTTTCCATTTCTCTGAACTGATAAATGATAATAATATCTCAATTACTTACGTTAGAGTGTGATATACGAGTTTTGTTTTTCAGGTTATAGATTTTCAAAACTTATAAGACAGATATATTTTGACATTTTCTTTGTTAAATTACAGCGTTTTGTTGAAGGTTAAAAGAGAATTTATTGTTTAGAAATGTTTCGATTCCTTTTATTCGAAGTATTCAGAGTTTAACCCTGTTGTTAAAAGTTTAGGGAAAATTAAAGGGCGAGTTATTCAAGTATTCACATCGAAATATTTCGTTTATCATTATGTAAAAAAATGTTTAAATCGCATACAAAAGTTGTTAGATTGTCTTTAAATTTCCAATCATATAAATTCAACTTCAAAACAATAACATACGTAGTGGTGAAATGTGCACATATGATTGCTTACTTATCAAAGTAATAGGCCTCCGGTCTTCAAATTACTGACAATTCAACAAGAAGTACAGAACTAGCAGACGTGATTAAAAATCAACAGGAATATACAAGATTAAACGCGATATTTAACATTTCAAAGTGCTTCTTTACATAACCCGTATTGATTAATGACAGTGATAAAACACAGATCGTGGTATACAAAATTGGAATAAAGTACTAATAGATTTGATAATGAATACAGAGTGCTGAAAGAGAAAAAGTGAGGTTTATGAGGGACATTTAGTAAATACTTTCTCTAATGCGTTGTGTATGTGATTGTTATCCAATAACAAGCCTCTCTAGTCCATTGTTTCAGAACAGAACCGCAGCTACTGTTGGTAGATAATAAGAGAGGCGCTCTCAGTTGAATGCTAAGTAGGACAATTGATCCTTCTTATAACAAACAGCACCGAACGAAACATTATTTTCGGAAGTACTAAGCACGAATCTAACTGCTGAACATTAAAGCATTTTTGGCAGAAAACGATTTGATAGGTGTATTAATTCTGCTTAAAATTCTAATAGTTTCTTTTAAAATCTAAACTTTACGCATCATTCTTCACAATTTTAACTTAACTAAAGGTTAAAAAAATTTATCACATCACAACCGCAGAAGAAAAGGAGTTTTAGGCTAGACTGATTTGATTTGTTTGAGTGACCTTTAGTTTACGGACAAGATGAAATTTAAAATATCCTTTTAGAAAGAGAATTTTGAAGGAAAAAGAAAGCGTCTTCTCAACTTCTCATATCATTAGAAGATCATGAAAAAGAAAGAAAACATAGAGTGAAAATAAGGATGTATATATTTCTATTAAATATTTTCTACTTTATGATTAATGGAAATACCTCCAGAAAACTGTATTGATCATTTAACTTTTGTAAATTATTTTATCATTGTACATTCAATAAACTTAAAATTACTCTTACTTGTATGTTCCGCAAGCCCAACTAATCAGACGGGGGAAAAAAAATTAAATTACACGACATATAGTAAGAAAAAACATCACCAAGGCATTTTATCATGAAATCATTTTTAATACGAATTTGGTTGCTTATCATGAAATACAATCACTGAAATTTAAAAATGTGAAAAAATAGAGGTTTTGAAAAAAATCCAATTTATCTCTATAATCACTCATTCTTGAAATTTTTAAAAACCATCCTGTGTTTTATTGGATACTCAGCTAAATGATAACTTTCAGTTCTTTTCAGCGATTAAAAGAATCATCACAGTGTTTGAGCAATAAGCGCTTTTAAAACCTACTCAAGGGGGAAAAAAAGGATGCATAACTTAATAATAATCTTAATACAAATTATACGTTGTGTAATTTTTTAATACGAATTCAGTTTCTTATTATGAAATACACCCACTGGTTTGAAATGTGAAATAAAATAAGTTTTGGAAAATAATCCAATTTTTCTCTATAAATCCTCATTGGTGAAACTTTTAAAGGCCATCTTGTGTTTTATAGGATATCCAGGCAGCACACTCAGCTAGCGGACAACTTTCAGTTCCTTTCAGGAATGAAAGGAATCATCACAGCATTTCAGCAATAAGCACTTTTAAAACCGACGGAAGGGGGGAAAAATGATGTGTCGCGTAACAGGGGTGCTCCCGGGTGAGGAGACGCTCGTGGTAGCTGTCCTGTTTCGTTAGCACTAGCTTTGAATTACCCGTGCTATCACTTTACCGTAATCACTGAGATATCGCATCAGGTAGCCCTATTAGGATTCATTATGTCGCAATTTTTCAATCATTCGCATCGACTCCCTCTAGGGTAAGTTTGTGGTTTAACTCCCCCCGGTCTATCCCCTCAAATGCTCCGATAAGGATGTTTCGTGTGAACGCAGGGGGCACTTCATCATAACAATAGAGCGCGGGGCGGAAGCATGGGAAACGAATGTAAGGGGTTCGGCAGAAATTACCAGGAAACTCAAAACCGAACACTCATCGAGCCATAAATCACTTAACACGCAGGTTTACATCACTGACGTGAAATAAAGCCAGTGCTGAAAGAAGCAACTTAGTTACCACAATTCGATTAATTACCAAACAAAACTGAGAATTATTTTTAAGAATAGACCAAAAAAAGTTTGTAGTTATTAATTGAAGATTCTAATGATATTTTTGTTTCTAGGCTCGGTATGAAAATAGAAATTAAATTAATGTAATTTTTATTGTCAGTAATTTTCTAATCCATTTTTTTTTCCAGGCTATAATTTTCTTTTTCATAGTGCTGAAAACAAATATGGAAGAGATCTGAAAACAGACTGTAGGCATCCGAAGCTTTAAATAATGAATATATGAAAATAAATTAACTTAAAAAATAATTTTTTTCAATTTTCACAACGGTACTCACATCATTATCTAAACCAGATTTTTTTCTGATTTTTTTTCCTACTAAATTATTTATTTTATTCCTTTTTTTAAGTAAGAAAATGCATGAATATGCAAGAAAGCTGACATAAATACGATAAATATATAAAAATAAAATACCAGAATATCTTGGAGGTGGGATGGGAGGCGAATATTTCATATTTTAGAGTCTTTAACACCCGAATTTGTCTTCCAAATCTATACATAATTTCTATATTTGTTTACTTTAACAGCTGATAAAAATATGTGGATCATTTCTTCAGACCAAATGTCAGTAAAATTGCCACTTGCATTATTTGCAGTTTTACATTTGGTTACTTCCTAAGCCTGCCACATATTACAGTAGTCGCCGCTTGTAATGGTCACGGATATAACGATCAGTCGGTTGTATTGAGCAAAATAACTAGGCGCGGATCTCCCGTATCTAACTAAACACATAGAAAATCTGCCGGTTCTAGTGATCAACAATTCTCTTATAGTGATCGGTTTCGATGGTCGGAAGGGATGTTACCATAAGAAATTGCTTTTGCCTTGGAGGTTTCATCAGGACGAAACAAGAAGATGATCCAGATGTCATTGAAAAGTCAGCCGATCTCTCCGAAGAGGATCGTGAATCATGAATCAACGTTTACTGAAATTTGGAGAAAGCCTGAAAACCTCAGAAGAAACAAAATGTCAAGCATGGATGAATCGAAAATACGATCCCAGATGAACCCCGCTTTTCTTTTTCAAGTTAAAACAAATCAGCACATACCAACAACATTATGTGGTTTGTTTCTCAGTTATCCTTGTATACCTATAGGTTTGTTTTTATTTTAAAGCCATTTCGGGTGTACTGATCATTCAGATATAGTGATCACTTTGGCTTGGATCCAAAGTGATCACAGCAATTCTACGCCCGAGTTTGTCATTAAAATCTACGTATATTATCTGAATTTCATTGTGTTAACAACTGCCAGGAATTTGTGTATATAGAGAAGCTTAAATTTATTTACAGTTTCTACATTTGGCTACTTCCTAAGACTTCCAAAAATTACTGCTGAATTTTCTACACCAGATTTGTCATTAAAATTTACGTACACTACATGCATTTGATTATGTTAACAACTACCAAGAAATTGTAGATCCTTGCTTTACACCGAAGGTTAACAGCTACTTGGAGAAGCTTAAATTTATTTTCAATATCTACATTTGGTTACTTCTTAAATCTGCCAGCTATAACTGATACATTTTCTCCCAAGAGGGTCGATAAAATTGCTACTTGGATAGCATCCCCTCCACTCGAGCTGAATAAACAAATAGACTCTGGATTTAAGCACAGAAGAGCGATTTCGTTTTGTATTTGTAAGGGTAAAGAGAGCTATTTGTAAATGGTCCTTTCAAGAGAAACCAATAGACTCTCGATGAAATCTGATACTCTCTCCCAATGTTTGAATAGTGTACAAGACACTTTGTGAAAAGCCTCTTAGAAATCGATGGGGCGGTAGGGAAGAAGGGCATGTTGCCATTTTGTAAGCTTCTGTACTCGAAGGAAAAGCCTTTTGTGTGCGACCGTAGGCGCGAAATGCGGGCTTTGGGGGAACTTACAAAGAGAGACCAAAGTTCCACTACAATAGCAAACCGCTCCCTCAGCTCATCTCTCGCATTCGCTCTCACAAGTATTTATTCTAGGACCGCCAATATAAACGGTTGGGAATTATCCCTGCTATATAAATTATCAAAGCAAATATTGCGTTCTGATGCACGACAATGGAAGGTTTCAGTACCTTGGTGGCCCCGTTGCAAGTTTCTGATAGGAGTTTTAGTCCTTACTTTCAATAGTTCAGTACTTTTCACTGATACACATCAGAAACACCACTCAAAAATGTTCGAAAATTTTCTTCTAAAGGAGGTATTTGCTTGAAATATGTATATTTTACTCTCATATGTATTAGCTTTTCAGTAAATTAACTTTATTTACCTGGACAAATTGGTTATTTTGTGTATTACTTAACAATGGTACAAACATATGGGGATTGTCAGGCTGAGGAGGCAGGAAAGTTCAGGGTTTTTTACAGAATTTTTACTGATAAACTTCTTTGATATGGAGTTTGATTCCTTAACAACACTTCTCTCGATTTCTCATTCTCGGGTTTTACTGCGTTAAAAGCAAAAGAAGAATTCCAGTTTCTTTAAAATTAATAAATAGAAGATGCATTCTCTTACAATTCAACAGTTGATTGATAACATGCCTGTGGAAATAATATTTTGGCTTCATGTCAAAATATGGCAATCTTATATTAAATACAAATATTCATAATCACATTTAGACCTCTGTTAATATACCATCTCAAGATGCTACCTTGTTTTAAAAAGTTTGTTGCCTTACTATCACATTTTATTGAATACTAATATTTCTTTATTATTATTTAACGTAAAATAAATAAAGCAGATCTCTGTGAACCTGGTGCAATAAAAATTCTTCAATGCCACACTTATAAAGTATAACTGTATTTAAAATTAACATTATTATCTTATAATCGAAAAAGGTTTGATATGCACAGATACAAATTTCAACAGACACATTCTTTACACCAAAAACGTTACAGCGACGAAAACACTGAAAAAGAAGGACAACAAATGAGTTCTTAATCAGAATTTTAAATATGTACATTTTACTGTTTCGAAAAGAACTTTATTAAATGAATACAACAAATTAAATACAACGGATTTTGTTGTTTTCAAACTTGGGAAGTGAAAGTGCATAGTGAAGCACAATCGGCAAATTCATAGTTTATCTTAAAGAAGAAATGCATAGAGACTTTTAGAGAAATACAGTGATAAATATTTCCATATCGACTGTACATGCATATAGTGTTGTACCAGCAAGCTGAAGAATAAATATTTTGAATCCGCGAATGGCGGTCAAGAATTTAATAAATGAAGACATGTAAAATCCTTTATAAAACTCATAATTATATGAAACTTCATGTGGCATGCATGTGGATACAGCAAAGTTGCAATGCTAACTTTGGAAATCTTTTCTTCTGTATCTGCATGTAGCACTTTGATTACCACTATAAATGAGGGGTTTTGGTTATCAGAGACGAAACATTTAACAGAGGAAGAAGGAAAAATACAAAATTTCAATAACGATTTCTATTTTTAAAATTTCTTCCAATAGCATAATACAGTTTATGAACTCACGGAATACTTAGATTTCAATTTTATTAACGAACAAAAACGACTGTGAGAGAGCGCCCATTACGGCACATTAAACGTTTTCCTCTTCAAATAAATAGTTATGTACGGAAATAACGATGGAAGGCAAGTCCAGCTGAATTTTCTCAGGCTTATATTGAACATCTTGCTAAATCCCTTCTGACAGGGAAAAAATCAATTATACGAGAAAGAAGATGAAAAAATAAGAAAAAAACGGACAAATTTCCCTGTCTTGTCATAAAACGCAAGCCATTATCGTCCAGTCGTGTCTAATCGCTGCCTCGATTACGAAGGCGTGAAAAAAATAATGTAACCAACGATTGGAGACAAGGTTTGGCTTGTAGATTCCTACCGCTTTTTATTTTGTGTGTGTGACATTTTAGCTGTAATAAATTTTGAGGTATTTTTTACGTCAGCAAGAATATTTTACAAGCACAATGAGCAAAGTTCTTCAAATCTACCGGAAAAACAGCTTCCAACTTCCAGGTTTCTCAACAAGCTCTTTCGTATTCTTTGAAATTTACTTTACGGTCTTTTACAGAAAAAGTTGCAGATAAGTACAGTTTGTCAATCACTCGAACTGGTGCAAATATAAATTCTATGTTGTCGTTATTAAAAGTAGAATTGTACTATTTCAATTTTTTAGAAAGGGCTTATATGCCATTCGTCTCTCATAGATTAATTCATAAGTATTTAATGAGTTTTCTCCAATTCTCACCAACAAAATAAGTTCATATTATGAGCAGTGATCAGTTAATGACAATGAAGTTAATTCATGGGACGTTATAACCACATGATAAGCGTAACTGCGCATGTTACCTACCATCTAACCGAGTGCTATCTTGGGCTGTGCTGGGACGTCACACCTTTCTTTCTTCCTGCCAAATGCAATTCAGAATCCAAAATTAAATTGAAGTACACAAAAATAAATGCGACGTACATCACATGACTATGAATTGACTCAATTGTTCTGGATGCAACACAATAGTATAAATATGACAATTAAGCATTATTTCTACCTGTATAAATTCATTTATAGGTCTAACCTCCAAAGGCTTGAGTTGAATTTGACATGAACATGAAATGATTCCATTCTTCTGGATGCAATACAATAGTATAAATATGACAATTAAACATTATTTCTACATATATAAATAAATTCATTTACAGATTTGATCTCCAAAGAATGGAGTTGAGACAGTTAATCGAAGACTGTCCCTTCCATATCAGATTGGTAAATTCAGGAAATTCTACTGAAAACATTCAGTAGAATTTCACATGTCCATGTAAATGGGTAATTTTAAAGTTAATCTTAGAAGCGAATGATTGGCGAAGCATCTTTGATATATGGTAATGTTTATCAAAAAAGTCTGTTAAACCTTTATAGAGAAAAAGGCTATGATGGGGAACTATCATCCTAAATAACTCTAATTTTTTGTTTGAAAAAGGTGGTTTCTCCTAAAATCCTTTTTGCTTCTAATCGCTTTTAGAAATATGCCAAAAACAGTTAATACAAAGAACGAAAAATACGTTCGCACACAAAGTATGTGATTGTTTCCTATGTTTCAGGAGCTTAACAGAAAAATTTATTTCATAAATAATTTCTATATAAAATACTAAGGAATTAATGTCAGACTCATTACTAAAATGTCTAGTATAAAAAGTTTTTATTAAGTTTTTTTTTTCTTCTTTTTCCTAGGCACTCTTGCAAAATATTTTTAAGAAGGGTGATTGCTACTTGGGAAGAAGCTGAGAGTGGAAAAACATGGAGAGGAGAGGAAATGTCCTCTGGAATACCTAATACCAGTTCTGCATAAAATAATAATTTGTTCCATGAAACAGTACAATAAATGCGAATATAATAAATTCCTAAAAACAGCAGAATTTTCACGTAAAGTAATCAAATAAATGGAGAAATACGACCTTGAAGATATAGATTTACGAAATGTTTAATCATTCATTACAAGTATCAAAACTAAATAATTTCGAATATTGTACTGGATGACTCTCTTGCTGAATATTGAGACAAAACATCAGTTATTGAAAAATAAGTGAATAAGAGGCTGTTTTTTCGACTGGGGAATGAATAATGGATGAAGTTTATAATGTAAAATAATAAACCTAAACTTCCTTTTCAAGCATTAACAACCCTTTAAAAATTTTTAGACTCTCGATATTTAGGGGTAAAATAACATTGTTAATTCTAAAATTTTTTTAAAAAGTTAAGCACCGGAGGTTGAGAACCTAGAGCTGGTGTACTCCATAAAACATCCGTGTTGAAAAATAGTTAATAGGGGAACGGCGGGAAGTATGGGCCAACTAGTGTTTCTAGGGCCTGCTAGTAGATAGGTTTATAGTATATCAGTCCACAATGTGCAGATAGCTGGTTACCATAACTGCTTTATGTCGTTCTTCAGTCAGTTTTCTTTGTTTGTGCATGTGGTTGCTTCGTATAATTTCTGACGATTCCTTGCACTTCTACGAGTAAGAATAAAATTATGAAACTAGTGTTATTATTTAGCTTACTATTTTTAGATTATGCCGTGAAAGTTTCATCTTGCTTCCTTTAACACGAGTTTAGCCTTCATTATGTTTTACTTTTCATTGTCGGTCGGTCGGTCATGCCATAATCGGGTAGTATGGGTCATGTGCGTAAAATATACTTTTTAGCTTTGCAAAAAAAAATAAACGCCTAGGTTTAAGAAACTGCCTGAAGGCGAGTGTCGAGGACAGTTGTCTGTGGATACCATGAAGCTTGCAACAGCGGGGGGGGGGGGGGGGGGATGGTGGCCCAGCAGCAAGGTCTTGGTTTCATGGTTAAAGTATTCCAGTTTCGAAACCCGATTCCGATGTATGGGGGCAGTTACGCGCTAAATCATAGTGGTCAAACGCCATCCATTTGGTGTGCTCCGGGAGCTTGGAGATAGGAGTGCGAGCTCAGGTGTAGTCCTCGTCATCTGACCGCGGTTCAAAATT
Organism: Araneus ventricosus; assembly: GCA_013235015.1. Classification (NCBI taxonomy): domain Eukaryota; kingdom Metazoa; phylum Arthropoda; class Arachnida; order Araneae; family Araneidae; genus Araneus; species Araneus ventricosus. The sequence goes on from BGPR01000005.1 coordinate 1,895,246, forward strand.
ACGAGATCCATCCCAAAATAGCCCTCGTGTTGTTTAAATTCAACTAATTGTGATTGCAATTGTTTTTGAAAAATAAAATGTCTAAAAGGGCTGCATCCGACCATTACGGTGTGCCTAGAAGTACATTACAAAGAAGAAAAATCAATTAAACTAAGATTCAGCAACTAAAAAATCAACTAACTAAGATGGAATAACTAATAGGATAATGGTGGAAATGTAAGCAAATTTATTTCTATCATTGTGATTTGGCTACAGAATCAAATACATCAGTTTCTAACCAAAAAAAAAAAATTTTTTTTTTTTTAAACCTTGTGTTATTTAGTGTGGCCCATACTACCCGGCATATTTAAATTTTGCAAAGAGTCGCCTTAAAAATTAGTTGTTATATGTAATTTTCATAGCTTAGATAAATTTATCTAATATAATCAACATGAAGAAAAGTGTTCAAAGAAAGATTTTGATCAGTTATAGCTCATTCCAACAAATATTATGAATTTTATGCTAAATTTTTCTTAAGGGGCCCATACTACCCAACTTTCCTCTATGATAACTTCATTTCACGGGAAAGGAAGAAACCTATGAATTGTACTTAATGGAAGAATGGAGACAAAATAAATACGCAAAAAGCGATTATTAAAGCACAATAGCAATTGCGTTGACCATATCGTTCATGACGATTGAAAACAAAAAGTAGCGAACGTCAGTTTTATAAAATAGTTCAGAATATAAATGAAGGCACATTTTAATCTAATCTCATAAAATGATAACAAACCGGAATGTGAATTTTTCTTAGGGGCAATATTCGTCATGCGATATTTTATTTTACTTCAAAAGGAAATAAATAAATAATATTGTTCTGTTTATTGCTACACGCCTAAGATAAGAGCGCCTTCTAAGAAAATTTATAATTTGGCGAAATCTATTTACATCTTGGCGAAAAAAAAAATGTTAAAGATTGTAAATATCTTTACAAAAAACTTGTGATGAGGACGTTTTTTAATATACTTATCCATGTTTGTTAGTAGTATTTAAGTATGTTGCAAAAATTTAACAAACATTGAGTTATTCTTGAGGGTCACTAAATATGGAGCTTCACAATAAAAATATTTCATTTCCAATGATATAGGGTTTCTAAGGCTAGGCAATCTTTATCAAGACTGAATACTGAAACCATTTCGTTAACAAAGAATAATTGAGACCTTGCAAACATCTATTGTTCTTAGATTATTATTCAATAAATTCAAGTTTCAAGTAAAACCTCAAAAAACTGAAGTTTCATCTCTACTACCAAATCAGAAAAATGAAATGTGTTTTCTTACCATAATCAAAGCTTTTGGATTTTTTTGGATTCTCTTTTATTAATCTGTTTTTACATCCTTTCTGTTAAATGAGTTGATTTATCGATTATTGATCCATTCAAATATAACCTGTAAAGTCGCCGAGAGTGATAACTCAGCTGATATCTCTTTAACGTTCCTATTAATATAACGAACATTTTGTCTGCATTCAATTAACGATTTTCTTAACCAAATAAAAAGAGGGCTTTGCCTTTTTTTTCCTTGTTCCGACTTATGTCTTTCGATTCCGAGACAATTAAAAAAGGAAGAATATCTATGAAAAACATACACTAAAAGATATCATCTCCGTCTCAACACAGTCGTAACTTTGGCTAAAATCGTGATTCTTTTCCTTTGATTTTCGTTCATTAGACCATCCTCCTCAATTGGACACATCCTTGCAAAAAGGATCCAACCACCTACCACTTCCTTCAGAACTTTTTTCATCTTTTCCAACTTCCGGCTGCCATTTTTGAATGAATTTGTTTCAAATAGATTCAAAACCACTGCTTGTCCAAGGTCATGTCAAACAGCATTGAATCTCATGCCACATTCAAATGAGGAGAGTTTAAAACGGGATTTCCCTAGGACAAACCATATCCCAGCTTGGTACTTTCTACCGAAACTGCTCCCGTTGGAGTAGAATGGAGACTTTGATCCGCTGGGGCTTCATTAAAAAGAGGAGAAAGACTCCAAAAGGCACACGTGACCATTAAATTACTGTGACATACCAAGGTCAGTTGGGGTCACTGCTGGTAAGTTGTAACGCTTCGTCTTAAGCTCTTAAGTTATAGCTTCATAACTTAAGCGGTGTTTGGACGCTACCCCTTGGGGCTATTTGCAGAGTGCTAGGGACTCGTCGCACTCCTAAATGGCAAATGGGCTGAAAGTTTTGCCGCCTTTTTTTTTTTTTAACTCTACACGAGGATAACAGAGGATCACTCCCCCGAACGGTTGTTCTCTTTCCGCTACAACGTGATAAATCGCTGGGGTCCTTTTTGCGCGTGGGAACGATTAGTTTCAGTTGGGAAAAAAAGTGACTTCGCTTATTTGTCAACAGCTCCCGTTGACCCTATGTTTAGGTGCTAGTTACAAATGGGAACGCCACCAGTTGAGGTCTTAGGAGTAGCAGAGTAAATTAGATACCCAAACGATGTGAGAGGTTCTTGGAGAGCTTCATTGCCCAAAGTTTGGGTACCAATGGGCAGAGGATTTCTGTCTCATAAGGATAGGATTGCGCGAAGGAAAAGGATTTTGTAAAAATTTAATTTTCGGAATAGAGTAGTAGGGGGATGGCGGGTAGTATCGGACGGCGGCTAGTATCGGACGGCGGCTAGTATCGGACGGCGGCTAGTATCGGACATGCGTTATTTCTTACATTTTCTGCCGGAGACGGGACCTGTCAAGACACCAGGGTGTTGGGTGAAGGTTGAAAGTTCATATGCCGCCATAATTAGTTAAACGGCAGTGATGTTAACACGTGGCAGAAAATTTAGTTTTTTCAGCAGTTTTCTGAGTGAACGAAGATAACTTCAGGTTGTCATAACTTGCCTGAAAGTGACTATAAGTTGGTTTTTTATTTATTGTTGAAAACATCATTTATTGTCTTGAAAGTTGTAGGCCGGAAATCTCTTTAGGCTTACTAATACGTATGATCGATGTTTTGTTCTATGATGTTTCGGGTAGTATCGGACACAATGGTGCTGCCACATCTTTCATTATTTTCAGCTTGCCCGGTCCTTCAAAACCAGTAGCAGGCGAGCAGATGGAGGAAGTTCGAGCAGTCTTGGAAAATGATAGCAGTACAACTACCTCTCTTATTGAGGATTTTTCCAAAACAACTGCATCTCAAGTTATTTTAAAGGAGATATCGCCACTTCCTAGCAGTTCCAATACGTTTTAGTAAGGTTGCATAAAACAATATAATTTTTCTTTCACCTTTTGCTGGTAACTATTCGGTTAAATAGCATCTTCTTTTCATATAATCAGATTTCAGGCTTGAAAACGGTTAGCTTTCCATAAACTTCTAACTAGCAATGATTAATATTGTCCATCGATAATTCTTTTTGAAAATGTTGCTTGTTAGCTTTAAATTGTTTTTTCACTGATTGAATGTAAGAATCCACTTAATGAGAAGAAATTTGTAAAAAAATTCACTATAATCACTACAAATCATATTGGTTCTTTGTTCGACATGTTGTGAATGATAAAACTATAAACATGTCTAAATCATCACCTTTTAGCCCTAAATTAAATTAGAAATAATGTAACTGAGCTTCAGATTTAGCAAATTATCATTTCCGAATGTCATTTGAAGTTGGCGAGAAAGAATTGCTTTTCTCATCGCTCATTGCTCTGATTTTTATCTTCAAATATTAGTTGTTTTTACGTACAGCGTTGCTTCTACTATTGCAAGAGAGCTTGTTGGCCAGACTATTGTTGCTTATATTGGATATTCACTACATAACATAGCTTTAAAATCTTAGAAATGCTTATAGTTTTTATCTTTAACTCTTTACTGCAAAAACGCCATTGATACGGTATCCAACGCAAAAAAAAAAAAAAAAAAAACACGCATTGCATGCAGACAATCCAACGCTTCCGTTTGAAATGACTGTCAAATAAAATAATTTTAAAAATAAATTATGTTTTATATTCTTCATTTAACTTAGCATTAAAAAATTTCATGATATGCAAAGAAACACCTTAAGATAAAAAAGAAAAATTGCACAGATTTTTATACAAGAATTGCAAACATGCTTATTTTTAGAACAAGTGCCACGGTATCTTTGGTATTGAACTTCCTACATATTTCCTCATTTAGTTGTGGCCCCGATTTATTTTACTAGTTTATTCTTTGCTTTCATTGAGCACCACCAACCACTGATTCCAAACAACTAATCAAAACTGGCAATCATTTTTACACAATGTCTTATCCGATTTAGATGTCAAAAGCTATCAACCTCACTATTCTAACCGGTTTTTAATCGGAGGAACGTATAGTGTTCCATGGGCGATAGGGAGTCTAATTGGATAAATGTGAGAGGATACGCGTGTTCTATAGACGGGTTCAGATTGTTCAATTGAAAGCGAAAACAAAACTACTTCCGTTTATCTTTCAACAAACACAAACAGCGGAGCTTACAAGCAAATAAAAAGAGTAACAGTTGTCTGACCCAGTGTACGATATCCACATTTAATGCTATTATGAGCGGTTGATAAATCCGCTATTAATGCAGTGACTGAATAATACGTACAACCGTTTATTTCCAGCGTCTCTCTGTTTTCAATGTCGATGATTTCTTTCATACTTGGCCACCCTCCTCAGCTGAGAGATTCGCTCAACCCAGCGGAACAAAGACCGGCAAACAATCGCCGCTTTTTCCGAAAAGAAGCGACCATTTATTTCGCTTTTAAAGACTGACTGCACTTTCTCAGCTTTACTGTGCTTCGAAAGTAACAGTGTTCCTTCTCTTCAGGTGTTTAATAACAATGCAGTTTGAGCATTAACTTATTCCCTAAAGTTCAAAACTAGCACTTTGAAAGGTATGCTGGATAGGGACATGGGGGATTTTTTTGGAGGGGGAGGGGTATTACACTGAAACAAAGAAGTTTCTTTCTTTGCTAGAGTTCTTCACTGGCGTGAATTCTATGCCAAGGCCAGTGGCGTAGTGACGGAGCGGGGGAGGGGGCAAGGAGTGTATAGATATCCTGGGAGCCAGTCTTGGGGCATACTGCAAAAACAAAAAAAAGTAATGTGTTTCTTTCATTTTTAAGGCCACGTAAGATGAAGGATTGCGAAAAAAATATTGAATTGTACCTAAAAATATTGTCAGGGACGATTTATGCTTGCTACGCCACTGGCCACGACCAAAATTTCGCCCAAAAATTTATCAGTATTTAGGGTCATTATGATTATTTGACAAAATTATAAACTGTGTGGAAAAAGTGAGAAAAACATAAAAACTAAAATATTTGGTTAAGGAGAGAAATCTTTTTTAGGAAAATCCAGTGCTCTGCAATTTCCCGAATATTGTCAAATTAATTTGAAAATGTAAATTTTCAAATTTAACTCTAAAAAAGTATTTAATCCTAATTCTCGGCCTTATCATGTTCGAAGTATCGAACTGCCAACCAGGTTCGAACTAGGTGCCTTGCCCAGATACAGTTCACTGTTTCTGAGTCGTGCAATATTTGAATCTTAAAAACCAAAAAGGTGAATGTTTTAAGAATTAAAAAAAAAATTGTGAGATGTAAAAATGAGATTCAGATCTGGAGCCCTAATTGCCTTTATTTTTTGTCTGAGTATCTGTTGAAAAAGGAATCGCAAAAATGGTTTTACAAACTTCAGTCCAAAGTTTAGACAATCAGTAGCATTTTTTTTTGTTGTTGTTGTTGTTTCATCGCTTTATCAAAATGAAAAGTGAAATAGTTTTTTAGCTACACATTAGTTTAATATTTGTTGAGTAATGATATTCACTTGCCCTGAATTTTCTACCTACATGTAAATAAATACGGACATTTTTAAGTCCTTTTGTTTATTATTTTATACAAAAAGATAGTAATTCTTTAAAAAACACGCCTCATCCTCAGGGTCGTGCAAAAAACAACTCTAAATATCAACAATTGTCAGTGAAATTTGCAAATCATTTTTGAGTAAGTCAATACAGTTATCAGCATTTAAGAAATTAATTGCTTGTTGAAATATTTTGTTCAGTTTTACTGTTTTATCGAGGAAAATTTTGATACTTTGTAAGAGCAATATACGTTTGCTATGTAAGAGGTAAGTGAATGAAAGAGATTGGGAGCCTTGATCTTGCATCAAGGATATTTTCCATTCAGGTCTCTTATTTAAAAAAAAAGAAATCCATCCCATTTTTGCTGTAAAAAAATTCTTCAGATTAATTCATGCTCAAGTGTTACCTGCACCAATTAAAACTTGGAATCCATTGCACATCTAGCAGAAGGAAAAAAAATAATAAAGCTTGATATCACAGCATAGCGTAAGGCAGCATGCAGTAAAATGCTTCATAATTTGTATAGTTACGTTCATCATGTAACCATGACGTTACGTGAATTGACTCCTTTTAGGTGACAGAAACTAGAATCCGGTTTTGATACTTTTAAATTCAACATAGCTTATACGCTTTTTTATACCTCCTTCCCTAAAAAATTTTCGTTTCAAACTCATTCTAACTCGAAATAACTAAAACACATGACGCAAAAACATGATATCCATCTCTAATTCATTCAATTCTAATATCCTAGTAATTGGGTGCGAACATTAAATCTAGTCATGTTTGTCTTTTAATTACAATAGATGTTCCTGTAATTCCCCAATTAAGAGGTTGAACTTCGCTGACGCATATAAAAGCATTTTGTTACGTGTACTTAGCTTGTTCAAATATAATTAAGAAATTGACTGATCACCTAACCTTAGTAATATAAAAGCGATAATTTCTCCCAACCTCCCAGACTAATCGATTTGAGCTGCCAATTACTTAGAAAGTGCTTTTATGGCTTAGAACAAAACAATAGTTGTGGCGAGTGCACCGATATCATAAGGTTCAAGGCAAACTGCATCTTCCTTCAAAGATTCCGATCAACTCATGAATAGTTATAGAACTCGCATTGCGCGCACACACACACGTGATTCGTGCTCGACAATCTTACCGATCATCGATTTCATGTCATCCATCGCGCACCAATCTTTTGTTTCTACCTTTTCGATTGCAAAAAGAAAAAAAGCACTCGCATGGAGGGAGAAGGCAATCCAAATCTTAAGAATACTTTAGCATAAAAAAACAAGAAAAAAATCTTATCAGAATCAAATAAAAATCACCAAGCGTGCATATCAGGCTTCACGCACGGCCCGCGCTGATAACCTTTGACCCTGATGTTTGCGGTGGGGGGAGAGAGACCGTGCATTGCATTAGGAACACGTTTTAACTTCATATGCAAGAGATAACTACTCCGAAAGGGCAGAAAATGCACCCAACCATGTGGAACTTGATTTCCGGCAGGAACGCCACATTTGGCGGACTGCTGAGCTGAAAAAATACCCATAAATGTTATTTTAAGGCTAGCATTAGAATAGAATACATCCTTTGAAAGAAAAAACTTTCTTCTCCTCCACGCTGCGAGGCTGACAAATGACTGTTGCTTGAGCGTTAACGAGATCAAAGGCGCTTCTTCTCAGCTAAAGGTGATTCCTTCAACAACGTCCGTTAAGAAAGTCAGTTTCATTTGAGTGGAAAAGTAAGAAATGACACTCTAAAACTAGAGAAGTCCAAATGTCTAAGCAAGTCCACATAACTTAAACTCTTTTTCAATTGCTAAAATATCGGAAAAAGAAATTGATTTATCAGTAAATCCAGTGCTAAGACAACATCCTCCATTTGTGTATTATATTCTGAGCATTATTTTTTTTTAATATTTTGAAAAAAACTAAAAATAGGCTATTAAATATCTTTATGAAAAAGAAATACATTTATGTCAATAAAAGCAAATTGTTGGTAAATAAACCTTAAATTTCTATTGAGTATCCAATAAATAAATAAATGTGAGTACAACTACTTTTGTATCGTAGATTGGATTGGCAACTAACAAGCTAACCTCTGGGATGAGATCGGATTGTTGGGTTAGAATGACTATTTCGAATAAAATAGCTTTTTATCAGAAAAAAAGCGTTGCATTATTCGAAGTGCGATGAAAATGTTAGAAGTTGTCCAAAATTTAGCTATATGTACGGGCTATTTATGAATTGGTACGAAACAGATAAAATACATGGTTTTTCCACACATTCGAATTTTAAAAAAGATCAATTCTTTTAAACATTTAATAGGAGTTTTGTAAAATTTCATTTCATATCGTATTGTATTAATGTTTTTATCATAGTCGTACATTTATTCATTTGCATAAATTCTAATCAAATTGAAGTGGAGAGCTCTCCAGTTAGCTGAATAACTGACAACTCTGAGGAAGGGACGCAATAATTTTCAAATATATAATTAATGTGAGACATCGTTCCTTCTATGCATTACGATAGCTGCCTAATGGCCAGGGAATCAATCTGTAGTATATAAAGCTCATTTTTCGTGAGAACTTGTTCTGCTCTGTTACTAGTAAGGCAGCGGTGGCTAGTGAGACAGTCTCGATTTTGTGGGCGGAGGATCGCGATTTCAGTTTCTTCTTTAACAGAAAATGTGTAGTGTTTACAAAAGTGATGCACATTACGGGCCAGTCGTCTTCTCTCTGTTACGATGTTTATTTCTGGAGACTGACTCATGCATCATCTTCGTTAGCTCACTAAAACTCATTCATCAGTTGTCCATGTGTACTTTCCCAACAGGGAGTTAATAGAATGAAGATGAAATTTTCTTAAAGCTCCAAGAAATCAGTGTTGCATTTACTTATTTGGTGTATAGTTTTATTGTTCAGATTTCTTTGAAAATTCTCCAAAAGATTTTATAGGTTTTGAAACAAATTGTACTACCCCTCCCCCTCCAAATAAGCTAAGATTCACTACTGAAGATATTTGCGTTTTCTTTTCATTGCAGTTGGAGGGGGGGGGGTGATTCTTAGGAAAGTTTTCCTTTTTCTACCACACTCAGTGATAAAGATGGCAACTTGCAAAGAAATGGCAGTATGCGATGCGGCTTTGCAAGTAACCTGGACAAATACCTCCCAATATTTCCTGTTGGGCATAAATAGATCCCTATTCTGGTGATACAATAAATGACTTCTAAGACAAATGTTTTGTTTTGCTCTAAAGATTTGAAGCCAGCAATGTTGCTCAATAAGGCACCTTCTGAACTCTCTCTTACATTCTCTGTGGGTGTTCATTAAACTAAAGAGCAGTGGTTTTTGTGCCTCATGATTATTTTCTAGAATTTTTTTACATTTAATATAGATTTGGTTTATAGTGATTCTTCGAATATAAAAACGATTGGTTTCTTTATGATTTTCATTAATTAAAAATATGTAATATCAGATTTCAAGATTATTCTGTTTAACAAAATCAGTTGTATCGAATGTGAAATATTTTGAGCTAATTTCATTTGTTAGTAATAACAGGAATCGATAACAATAATATTTCCTTTATATTTATCAAAGTCCTCCATAGTTTCTTAATATTCTATATATAAATGTGCATATTTATTTTGGTTGCTTTCATATTAGTATAGTTCAAATTAAAAATTATCCAAATAATACATATGTGACATCTACAAAATTTGCACGTCATAGCAAAATGGCATCAGGATGCCCTTGATGGAAAACAAAATTTTCGCAGTCTATCAGAAAGCAATATTTTTTATTTCGAATCTCATACAGAGTTCATGATTTTGATTTACAACTCTCGCGGTAAACAAAAGAGTTTTTTTTCTCTTGTCTCTTTCATGATGTTGGCATGGGGCTAATAGATTATGCGCATAGAATTTTCAAGTTTCAGTTAAATGTAGGAGAATGTTTATATAGTAGAAACTGCTAAAGATGCAAAATGCTAAGTTTCTTCCCTTTTCTATTTAACATACATATATAACCCTTATCTGACCACTCAGGGAACAACAGTCGTGGCAAATGAAGTCCTACTACTAGTTGGGTAAGCCAGCTCTATATAACAATAGAATGTCAGAAATATGCCTTCCTACAGGAAATCTGAAGTTCATAGTAACTTAAATTTCTATTGCATATGAAGAAAGCCTTGAAATATCCACATAAAAATAATGCAATTACCTACTAAGGTTAGAAACTGCATTCAGAGTAAGATTTAAATTCTCCGAAATAATTGAAAGTCTCCTTTCTTGCTTTGGCTTTCATGCGACATATTCGTATTGTTTATATTTTTAATTAACTATCTCTGTTTGTTTACATTTTTTACCTAATAAGCTGATATGCATATTATTCCTCCTTTCTTTATTTAATTATTGTGTAAATAAAGAAAAATAATGTGCTATTAATAACATGATACAGAAAATGACAATTTCCCACATCACGAAGATTTTAATTAACTCTATTTTGACTTCAAGACATCCTTTTACACCTTAGACCTTTACCAAATGAACCGAAACCAGTTAAATAATAGAGCATATTCCCCATTCATCGTCAGGCCTCTGCAATTAATTGTGGAACAACTCAGTCTGATGCATCAAAACATCGGGAGCATTCCTTTTTCTACTTTTTATCCTGATCTATCGCGAAGACAAATTTAACCGATACTGCTGAAGAATAAAAAGTGATGAGATTCGGCTGGGAAATCACCAAAGCAATTAGCCCAGTAGCTGAGTAGTTAATGAACAGCGAGTGACTTGGCGATGGAACTGCGCTGTTCGCCTAGAGAGGTAACCCCCGGCTTCCGGTGTGCGCTGTCAGTTAAGCTTTGGCATCTCTCTCTGACAAAGAACCTTTACGAGAAAGAAAAGTTAAAAAAAAAAATCTGCTCTGTGTTCGAACGTGTCGTCTCCTTCCTCTCATTGTTTATCTGTGAACCATTGAGGAGTCTTACCCCAGCGACGTGTGAGAACAAGGAACGGCGAAAGAAATAAATAAAAGAGCTCTTCTCCTCAGTCGTCATATTCTGGCTGCTTGATTAATGGTGCAGCACACGAAAGTGACGGTTGATTATTTGCTCAATGAAATCCGCTCTTGTAAATCGGTGTCGGACAATCGGTTAGAACCGATTACGAACGAAAGATGCCGGAAAATATGCTTTCCGTTTTTCGATCACTAGGGGTTGACAAGATGGATACAACCCCCGATGAGCAGGCCGGATTTATACATTTCTGCGCCCTTGCCCAAAACACTTTAATTCTGCAACCCGTGACCTGGTAAATTCTTCGTAACTATAGAGATAGGCAACGTAAATGTGCCGCCATTTTATTTAATGTGTATGGATGGACTCAAAAACAGTATTTTATATGGTCTTTTCAAAATGATTCTGAAATTTGTAAATATTTTATTGTAATTTCTTTTATATTTGCGTCCTCCGATTGTTGCGCCCTAGGCTATGGCCTAGGTTGGCCCTGTGGGAAATCTGGCCCTACTGATGATATTTTAATCCAGGGTTTAGGAAGATCTTATTTAGAAATGAATGCCACTTCGCCTGTTCATGGACTTGATTACTGAAAGCTGTGTCGAGTTTTTTTTTTTTTTTTTTTTTGAAAAAAAGCCACCTTTCATATCAACAATATCATAATACGGAATCGTCTCAACTTAATTACGCAGTATATTAGGTCTTTCATATTAATTTCTTTGAGAAAGTAGTAAAATAACTGCAAATAAAAGTTGGGTGTAGTATAAAGATTATCATTACCTTAGATTTAGAGGAGAAAACTTATCGAAAACATTAAGATTTTAGGTTCTGAGCATAATCTAAAACCATTCAGTTTTGTTTAACTAAAGATTGATTCTCAGACTAAACCAGCCTTAAGGTAGGAACTCAGGATGGCGAGTCCATGAAGGTCTGTAATTTATGGATTTGACCGAACTCTGTTTCTTTGTATAAATTAACTTTTCAGGGATTTTAAATCCGTTTCTACTTACATATAAGAATAAAGATTGCGTACCGCAATAATAAATTGTGCTTTAATTCCTGTTACATTCAAGTATTTTTAATCCACATCTGCCTACATATAGATATATACATTGTCAACTCCAATAATATATTGTGCATTAATTCCTATAACAGTGTAGTCTCTCGTAACTCCTATAGACCACTTATTCCGTCGTCACGCTTGCCAACTGCGTATAGGCATGCGTGTCAGTTAAGTTCGATTTCCTACGTTTTTATATTATTATATTTTTTTCGTGTGTGTGTCCTGAGCCTGCTTTGAGGGTGCACAGGCAATGCAGTTGCTCAACCCGGCAGTAAGTAAAAGGCACCAAGGCTTTTGATTCATCACGCTTTTTTCTATCCTGATCGTGTTTTACCAGCTGTTATCTTTCAGAGGCATTTTATATTTATTTGAAAAGTTATTTGCAATTTAGAATATATTTCCAGTCCTTAAACAAGAATAAGCTGTTACATGAAGCTTGTTTGTAATCTTTCTTCTTAATAACGATGTCTTGTAGGAAAGGAAACAATTACAGTCAAGATGTATTTCAGTTTAGGAAGATAGAATATTTAAAGGATTATTTTAATATTGGGGGATAAATTCTTTTATTATAGATAAAGTCTAAGTTTCTTGTAATTGGGAACATATAGCTAAGGATTTTAATGCAAATTTCCTGAAATTAATTCGACTTATTGTATTAATAACCCCATATTTAAAAAAAAACTAGATTCCTTTTTAATGATAAATATTAATTGCACTGTCGTGTGAAAAAGGACTGCATGTATTGAGATAGGAACACTTTTATGACATCTGTCATCATAATACTTCTACTGTGGCCCGGTGACAGGGTCTGGTCTTCAGGGTATGATGCTTCATCGTATATGTGGACCTGGAATATTTTTAATGCATCGGCATCAAGTAATCCTGTTTTCCCGAAATTATCTTGATCAGGTCAAACCAATCCTTATTTCTCAATAAAAAGATCTAAGAATTCATCGCGTGTTGCAAGTTTTGTTAAATAAACCTATGTTAAAAATCCTTGACTTGAATCTGTTTGAAAACCTGTTCTTGACTAGCCGCTATATGCACTTAGTTTTGAAAAATTGAATTTCTTACTGAATCCACAAATTTGAAAACACTGCGGAATTGTAATCCTCTATATATTATTACGCACGCTTTACCCAACACAGCAGAAATTTTGCAGATATGCTTGTTAAAACAGAATTTGAAGATAAAATATTGAAAAGATTATTTTATCTTCTCTCTTCATCTCTACAAACAAATATGACAAAAGCTATATTGACAGAAAGATAATTCTTAACGATTGCTTTCGTATTTGATCATTCAAGTTAGGAAATTGTAACGTTTACTGAGATAAGAAACGATGCCATTAGCGATATGCGATTATATTCTTTTATGCCTTAAGAATTGTGAAAAAGCAGATTTGGCCCAGGTTCTTTAAAGGCTAAAATACCGCTTTCAATTCCATTTCAATTCAGAATTGGTTATTAGTAGCATTTCAAAAAGATTTTACCATGAAATTATGGGTGTAAATCAAATGAAATATAATAATATAATTAAAACAGTAACATTTCAAATTGCAGTGAGATTTCTCCAGCAATAGTATTTGACAAAACAAAAAATTAACAGAAATGGCCAGGAAGTTGATGAAGCTCTCCTCTTTGAAAGCGAATGTAATATTCGGAGATTTTCTCTTGTTTGCTGTTAATGGTAATCTGGTTTATTTATAAGACTTCATTCCTAATTAACATTTCGTAAATGATATGCTGTTTTGTAAATGTGAAACTGAAACCTTTAAGAAAAGATCTGCGGTGGCAGAAAAAGTGAAAACCAAGTAATTTAAGACAGAACAAGGAAAGTTAAATTAGCCCAAATCTAATACGCACATTTTGAAAACAATTACAAATATAGGTAATATTCGCAAATAGAGTGTCTGAGGCTGTCGAAAGTCAACTTGTTTTGCCTTAGATACACTTTAAAAAATATCCGTTTTTTTCCCGGACTTTTTCCGTATATTTGACGGTTTAAAGCTGTTTTGTTGACAAAACGGTTTTTCACCGGTTTCCGCTCCAGCCATAAATGGTTTAAAACCGTCAGTTCAAATTCTATTTTTCGTCATACGGTATTGCTTTCCGTATGATAACTTTCCCTTTTCTTAAATGTAATTTTATTGCATTCATTTCATGTTTTTAATAGGGTTCCATCTCCGCTATTGTTTACACATGTTGCAGTAACCTGTTGTCACTCATGAAAGCTAACCTTAAAACACGCGTTCTGGCAATAGTTGATTTTTACACCACTAGGTTGCGCCACTAGAGCTATAGTGAATTTAAAACTCAAATACATTATTTTTACTTCACTTTATGAAGTCTCCGGTGGTCTAGTGGTTAGAGCGACTGCCTTTTATTTCTATGAACGCGGTTTCGATCCCCGGCTCGGAGGAGTTAGAAGTTTTGTCACCATCTTGCATCGAAATCGTCCAAGTAAGTTCAATTAAGAATTATATTAATTAAACTAATTGAAATTAATAATTAAGCCTTGATTAATTAATATTCCTAATTGATAATACACATCAGCACATTTCAACTCGAACAGAAGGAGATAAACAACTCAACTCAGTCGATGACGTCACTTACTTCGATGACTTAATTTTTACGGAGAAAACTTAATTTCATACGGTAAAAAACCGTTGTGACTACGGATTTACTTCGTAACTTTTACGGAAAAAACTTGTTCCTGTATGGTAAAAAACCGTTGTGCCTACGGATTTACTTCGTAACTTTTACGGTTTTGCACAACCAACCCAGCTCCCAGTTTAAAACCGTAAATTTTACGGGATTTTTTTTACAGTGTAACCATTTTCTTTTTTAAAAGGCAAATAGAAACAAATGCATGAGAATTGGCAGATTGTTTTGAAGATTGCAGCGTACAATTTGCATCTGGTTTCCCTCTTAAAAAGACTTCGGTATTATGCCCTTTTTACCAAAAAAAGCAAAAAGTTATGGCTCCATGATCGTCCTCTAAGAAAAAGTGTTTAAATGAGCTTGAGAACAAACGTATTTAAGAACAGTGGGCCCCTGTCCTGTTTTTAAGTAAATATTTATTTATTACTGCAGATCAGTTGAGATTTAATTTATCGTTGGGAGAAAGAAAAACGCTGATTAATTGTGTATATTATTGATCGTGGCTGGTACATAGAACTAATAAGCATTTTAAGAACATCCGAAATTATACAAATTTTCCATAAATTCCGTTATTGAAAAAGATTGTCGAGATAACATTCTAACATTTTGCTTAAAATTTTATGACGAACTTCCCGGCAGAGGTCATGGTCATGCAAGAAAATATCCGAACGCTTGCATTTTATTTAAAGCAAGAATATATCCAAATGCTTGCATTTAATAATTTAATTAATTGAAGAATAATACTTTAAAAATGAGTGCATTATTTAGATTCAACGATAAATGAAGTTTGACCTCCAAAATCATTTAAAATTTAAAAGGAGATAAACCACAGTTTTGATTCTTCCTCCAAGAAATGTACTGGAATTTTTGAAGCTCCTTATATAATATGAAAATCAGTTCCGCCATGACTGATGAATGACCGCTTAGACAGCATGCCAAGAGATATATTCCTGTCTTGTGACGTACTGGAGTTATGTCTCTAAAGATACTCACAGCTAAATCACATAAGTATTTACTTACAATATTCGGTGGAGACTCTTTATCAGGGCCAGAGAAGTATAAGGGCTGACTCAGACCTTTAAAGTTTACGTTCTGCCGACAAGAGGGAAGGAAACCAGTTTTGACGTCACTAGGCTAACAGAGTGGCGTCCGAGAGCGTCCACTGGAGATTCTTTCATTCTTAGTTTGTTCTTTCATTCTTCTATTTGTTTCTGTGTTGTCCAGTGTTACTTGTTATTTTGTTGAAATATTGTGAAAATCTTGTATCTCTTGCAAGTATGTCTACTTGTGTTGTCGCTACCTGTTCAACTTATCACAGAAAAAGGAAAGACAAAGGTGTAATATATCATGTGTTTCCAGTATGTCCGAATCTGAATAAAATATGGATCTCAAAATGTAAAAGGCAAGATCATAGAAATGTAAAATGCGCTAAGATATGCAGTGATCACTCCAGACGAAGTGATTACATGGATGACATGAAGAATCGTCTACTTGGTTTAAATCAAAAGAAAATTTTAAAATCTGATGCAGCTCCGAGTGTTAACTTGCCATTGCAAGATAATGGGGAAGGTATTTCAAGAAGAAGTGAGAGGAAAGTGAATCGAAGTATTTTACAGGAAACAAAAATCAGATTAAAATGTCTGAGTCCTAAAAAAAACCATGTGAAACGCCAGCTATGGAGCCATTTACTACACCTACAATTGAAAACATTTGCACATCCTGCTTTGAAACTCAAAAAGAAAATGCATTAGTTCTGGAAAGAATTAGATTTCTTGAAAAAGAAATTGAAGAGACAAAAGAGGAGACTAAGAAAAATCAGAGAAAAAAATAAAAGAAATGAAAACGAAAGCTCAAATTGGCCGTATTTTAACCGAAAATAAAGTTTAAAAAGTGAAGTGAAAAAACTATCAAAAATAGAAGAAAATTTTAAAAATATCTTAACAGCAACTGAGATAAATGCCGTAATAGAAAATAAAAGCAAAATCAAGTGGACAGCAGAAGATATTTCTAGACATTTAATTATTCGATCTATTTCCAGGCGGGCTTATGAATATTGGCGAAATCAAATAGGGATACCATTGCCCAGTGCCAGTGCCAGCACATTAAAGAGATAGTGTTCAAAATTTTCTTGTGGACCTTGTATGCTTCCTGATGTTCTGATGGTTATACTAAAAAAATCATTTAAAACCCGAAGCAGAGAGGATGTGCATTTTAAGTTTTGATGAAATGAACATTGAAAGAAAAATTTGCCATGATATAAGTGAAGATCAAATTTTGGGACCATTTTTAAAAGTTCAACTGGTACTAGCACGTCGAATAGTGGCATATTTTCACATATTAAATATAATTACATTATATTTATTACATATTTTTAAGTATAGTTATAAAGTTAATATTTTTTCCTAGTATTTATATTTTTGATATGTTTTCAAAAAATAACTCGTATGTGAGTATTTAAAAAGGTTCTAACTTTTGGTTCAATCAAAACATGAAATGGTTTGTGCATGATATGTATTATTTGAATTTTTGCATACATTTTTAAGATCTAAAACAATCCTTTAACAATTACTTAAAAATATATATCTGTTTCGCAAATATTTACTATGCTTATGATATTTTGATATACTGGCACCCAATTTTAAATATTAAGTAAAAAAAAAAGGAAAGCAATAATATCAAAACCCTTATAGCAAAGGGATTTCGTATTTTCGAGCGCAGAGTGTCCCCTTGGTGACGTCACAAATCCCCCCACACACACACTGGTTCTTCGCTGAAGGCTCTATGAACCAGCCCTTGTAATTCTCTGGCCCTGCTCTTTATGCCCTATCCGGGCCGTACAAGCCACACTTAATTATCTCGTCTGTCACAGGGTATCACTACCTCAAGGGAAATCGCATTAACAGTTATAACTTTGTGATGATCATTTGCAATCCATCATCCAGTGTGACAATCAGCGGGTCACCAAAGGAACAGTTATCGCCCAACCGCTTTCCTTTTATCCTGCATAGGGACCGCACATCTGTTCCCCCTAATGCCCAGCAGGTTGTTTCCCATGTCAGGTACAAAGGTGCACCTCTAGAGGAATGTTCATCTGTTGCTTATCTAGTTCTATAATGAACACATCTGTTTCCATTGTGTCCGACAGAATTGCTAAGAGGTGAATGAGGCCCATATGTCACAGTCTGTATCTTCCTGAAAGCCAAGAAATCAATTATTCATTCTTACTATGTTTCTTCTCATATCAATATTTACCATATTTTGAGACATATTCCATTTAATCTAAATGCATTTAAAAGTTTTTCTTAACCAAGTAGTTCGTTACACTGAAATTTTTAAAGTTTTCTTATTTGTTTGGTAATTTATGCGTTGCTTCGGTATAAAACCGTACCAAAACGTATTTTATCCTGAAGGTGAGGGATAATTTGTGTGCACCAATATAGATAAAAAAGTAAGAGTCTTAGTCAAAATTACAATTTTATTATTATTAAAAAGGCTTTTTTTCTCTTTTGAAAATAGTTATGTTATTACAAATCTTTAATATGCTTATTTTCTGAAGGAAGAAAAGTGATAGTTTCAGTTTTAACATTTTTTGTCTATATTTTTTAGCGGAAAGGTCGTTAAATTTGGTGCTATTTCCACGATTCACCCTTGGTCAAGTTATTTATTCATTTCATTTAACTCGCCCTAAGCCAGGGGCGTAGTGGAGGGATGTCGCACAGGTGCTAGAGGCGCTCGCCTCGTGCCTCGAGACTCTGAAGGGTCTCAGAATCTATTCGACATGCATCACACAGATACTCCGACATCAAATTTGCATTGGATAGAGGGAGGGGTCTCAAAACAAATCTGCGCTTTGAACTCATATTGTCAAAATCCGCCACTGGTTCCAGCACTGTTTCTATTTTCGAGAAATAAATAAGAAAACATTGTAAAAATCTCCTTAAATTGCCGCAATTTTTGTCACTCAGGTGTTAGAGCGTTCCGCCACTACTTGATTTGCGACTACACCACAGCCCTTGTCCATGCCTTGCTTCTGTATATAATCAGAAGTTTCTGAGACAGATATCCTAACTTAAGTGTAAACCTCGTTTATGAAATCAGTTCATAACGTTGAGTCTATCTTTGGTCGTTGCATACGTTTTGCAGCTTTAATTGAAACATTTTAACGTAATCGAAAATAATTTGTCTCAGTTGTTATAATCATTTTGAAAAAAAAAAGGACAGAAAAGAAAGAAATACTGGAAACTTACAAAAGGTTACATACGCGGAGGGTAAATATTTATAGAGATACTAGCGTTAAAGGTGGACATTGCCTAATTGATATACGACTGAGCGTCAATTATGTCACATAGAGGAGCCGAACAACTGATATCAATTTTGAAGACTTTGTTTATTTTTTTAAAAAATATATTACTTCGTCTTGGAAAGTACTAATAATACAGACAAAACTAGCGCGCGCAATATTTTTTTTTAATTTTTTGTTTATTCTGAATCAGGGACACACAACTACGATGAAAAAGCTATATTAAAAACCCATTAATCTTTTCTTATCTTTATATATTTTTTTCTTTCACTATATCCTACTACCAATGCTCTTTTGCTAGTCAGATGGTAAAGTAAAAAAAAGAAAAAGAAACTAGAGAGAGAAAAAAAAAGTAAAAGATTTCATTCAATTGCTCATTCGGATACCTTGGCGCTTAGAGCAGGAAAATCTCGAAACGAAGTCTGTTCCTAGAAGACGCAAAGGGCCTTGAGGGGGTGGGCCGCAAGAACTGACCCACATGACCTTGGAAACAAAGCTGCAGATGAAAGGATCCGTCAAACCATCCTCCTAACATCACTACTGTCTCCCTTTTGATTCGAAAACGGGATTTTTTATTTTTATTTTTACTCTTCTTTTTTAGTCTTCCTTTCGTTTGCTTGCATATCTTTTAATTAGCTTCTTGCAGGAGGTATGCTTATGCTTTCTCGACTCTGCGTCTCCACGAAGAATGGTAGACTGGAACTGCGAAAATAACAATAATAAAAGAAAAAATTGCTTTCTAAGCAATCCATGGCTTGAATTGAGTGCGGAACTACTCAAAAAGCGTAAGTTGAATGACTATTTCAGAAATGTGTGGGCAAAATATCATTCGTCATTCTCCAGTATTAGACGATATGCTCACACAGTACTCAAGATTATGAAATAAAGGTGAGCTTTTTGTTTAGTAAGCAAACATAACTAACTGTTCACTGATGTGGAATTATTTAAATGGAAAAAAAAAGAATCCATGAATATTGTGCCCGCACATTTGGTTGTATACTGATGATTAAGTAAATATAACTTTACGAATGTACTTTAAAATTGTTGTAAGCAAACCCCTCATTAAAAATCAGATATAACGGAAATTTTGAGCTGTCACCTATCATTTTAAATAAATGTAAGCATATTTTTTGTCTCTAATGCGTTTTATCTAATTTGATATGCGTTCATCACAAACAGTTTCCGCATTGAAGACGTTAGTATTTTCACACGTAATGTTCAGCAAAAGTGCTAACTCATTTAGAAAACTAAATGATGAGAAAACAGTTTTGTAATTTGCTTTACCAAAAAGAGAAAATCAAGGTATCTATGACAATAATGTTTTCAAAAGCTGTTACAATGACGCGTGAATTTTAGAAAAGCATAATACCTTAATATCTCGATAATTGACTGATAAAGCTATTGATCTATTTACATGAGTAAAATCTAAGTTTAGAGATGTTTCAAAACAATGCAATGGTTATTTCCTTTTTAATAAAATCACGTATTATAACTGCATATAAATAAAGAAACTTCATTTCAATTGTCCACCTATGACAAAATAATTAAACTTGAGTTAGAGCATACTGCGTGTAGGGAAACGGTTGTGTTAGTTACTTTAAAAATCTTTTCAGTCGATGTCTAGTGAATTCGAAAATCTTTGCAAAATTCACGTGATGAAAGGTTTTTGTAATCGTTAACATCCCCCCTCCCCCCAATTGAATCATGGTAATCACTTCTACAGTGGACTGAGTTTGAATGTTTCTACAGTTCATAGCTAAATACTGAAATCATTTTTGTTCTTTTATTTTGATTCAGAAATGCGCTGTAGAGCGTCAGTTTAATTTGCCACTTCTCCTTATCTCCCAAACTAACAAGCTTATTTTTCTCCAAAGCAGAGAAAATTCATAATTAAAATTATAGTGAGATATCCTGATGCAAGTTTCATTTGTAATTACTAACATTCCCAATGTGTCATCATAATCAGCATTGAGAACGGATTTTTGTCGCTTACAACTACCCTCAATACTTTTTTTTTGGTGACCAATTGATATCGGGATATTTTCATAAATAGATATCCTTTTTATTTTGATGGAATTTAATAATGCAGTGCATTTCATCAAATTAGATTAGCACCCCTTATCTCTCAATCTTAGTTTCTTCCGGAAAAGAGAGCATCCATGAGAAATTACATAATGTCCCGATTTTAGCTTTGTTTTTTATCATAAGCATGCCAACTGTATTACCATGATCAGTGCTCAAAATGGATTTTCACCGCATACAACTATGCTCAAAGCTTGAAGGTTGTTCTTATGACTCAAATGGGTTTCCTTTTTCGTTTACTTGAATTTTGAAATTAGTACAGTGCATCAGATTGGCTCAGCACTCCAATCTTTCAATCTTAATTTCTTCCGAGAAAGTGAGCATCTACAACAAATGACATAAGATCCCAATTTAAGTTTCGGTAGTAATCATCAGCATCCCAAATATATCACCATAATCAGTGCTGAGAATGCATTTTCGCCGCATACGTTTATGTCCAGAGCTTGTATTTGAAGGTTGTTCGTATGTCTCAAATAGATTTCTCTTTCTTTTTGCTTGAATTTAGAAATTCAGTGCAGTGCATCAGGTTAGCTCAGCACCCCCCTTCTTTCAAGCCTGAAAAAGCGGTGTGACTTGAGCCGGTATGGTTAATGGATGACTCCAAGCTCTGTCTTTTCCGCCCACTCGATTGCGTCCAAAGGCCTCACTCACCATTGGGATTCCGGTCACGTGGTTGCCATGGCAACTCCATCTTGGTCTTCTTCCCGCCTCTTCCATGCATGAATAGATGTATGGATGGATGATTGATGGATGCTGCCGACGATGATGGATGAAGTGTCTCGAGCGCTGAAGGGAGGAAGTGTGAAGGGAAAATGTGGATTAAAAAATCCGCTGCTTTTTCGAGAAGAACTTTCGACACGGGATATTATTTCCTTGCAATTATTAATAGCACACAAACTGTGGATCCCACATGACACCCCAA
This sequence comes from Araneus ventricosus, assembly GCA_013235015.1. NCBI lineage: Eukaryota > Metazoa > Arthropoda > Arachnida > Araneae > Araneidae > Araneus > Araneus ventricosus. Next base: position 1,917,145 of record BGPR01000005.1, read on the forward strand.
CACTTTTTGTGAACTTTAGTTTTTAGAAATGCCATATTGCTTTGCAAACATAATTTAATTTCCGCAGCAGAGGAAAGTTCGTCTTTGGCCTTCAACGAGTTCGAGAGTATGCATTTCTGTAAGACATGCAAGACATTAAAATCTGATGTTAACTGTCATCGAATTTTAAAATATAAGATACGTGCAGTTACTTTTGATTTAGATTTTTGAAATTTAGATGCTTGACCAATGAATGTGGATTGTGACTATAACCATCTTTAATTATATGTCATTCATATTATAGTTAGATCTTGATTAATGAACTGCATGTATCCTATTTCGTATTCGCCAACAGACACAAAAGTGCTGAACTTCATACACTCACATGATGATATAGATGAATGAAACATGGACTATTTATTAAGAAAAATGTTTTCAAAAACTGATTGCTTAGCATATAATCTTGTGATGGAAATGAAATTTTTTTCGCAGTTTTCGATTCCACAATCGATCACACGAAATGATAGACATCTAGTTTCAACAGTTTACGGGAATTTAGATACGTCAACCTGTGCATTAAAGAACTAAATACAGAAATATAAGTTTTTATATTTACACTGATGGTTTTATATCTACATTTCATGTTATGTACAGTTTCTTTCTTATCGCTTTGAAATAGAGAGAAAGATTATAGTGATAATATCATTTGGTTAGAATATAATGTGCGATCTTATATCGGTCCTTTGATTTAATACCACATGCATTACACAAGGAATTCTAGTTGCTGTATATTGAGCTTCAGTTCTCAACAGTCTGAAACATAAAAGATGATTTATTAAAAAAAAGATTTATTTTATTGGCTGATACACAAATGAAATTAAATGTAATTTCTTATGATCTGGAGAGGCTTTCCCTCTTCATTTCGTCATTAAGCAGTGACATTATTTTACAACAATCGGTATAGGGAAAACAAAAGAAGTATCTTCGGTCATTTTCATATTTCCGTTTAATATACTTGATTTCTATGCTAATAGAAATAGACAGATGGTAGACTTTCTAAAAGAATATAAACTTAACACGAATTAAAATTCAAAGAGTGATAATTATTAATCATTGACGGAAACCACGGGCAAGCGATACGATTGATTGCCAAATCCATCTTGTTCCGGTTGAACACCAATTTCCTATTAGCGGAAGTCCACAGTCACTTCATCATGGTGATTTGTCATCCAGAATGGTTTTAAATCAAATTGAAGTATCTTATTCGTGCTAAGGGGGAAACGTTTTAGATTTCCGAAATTAAAAGTAAGCACTTTTAAATATTCTAGATGGAGTTCAGCAGTATTCTTCAGATTTTTGAGAAACAAATCAACGTTTAATAAAATTTCATTAGAAATCAGAGTAAATGAATTTCCGTGATATTTTTAATTTTGTAGGATAATTTGATGTAATACAGGGTGGTCATAAATTATTGAACCCATTACAAAAATTAATAAAAAAAACTGATAATATTAAAACTGCGTTTTTTTTTAAATGAGAGAGCGAATAAAAAAGTTTTCTTTCTTCCAGATAGATGGCGTACCATTACGACGCCCTAAATTTGCTACAGCGAGAGATTTCCATACGCAATGGCTACCGATCAGTAGAAGCCGATGCGCGTTTTCTGGTTTCCTTTCTTAATTTTTCTTAAATATCTCGAAACTATTCAGTTTTCGAATTACAATTGATTTAACAAATTAAAGAGCGTAAAATTCCCTACAAATATAATGTCTAATAATTTACGACCACCTAGACCACCGTAACAGAACGTTACCTACCTGAAAAAAACTTTATAAAATACGCTCTCATTAAAAAAAACCCGTAGTTGTAACATTATTAGTTTTTTTGTTTTATTAATTTTTGAAATGGGTCCAATAATTTATGACAACCCTTTATTTAGTATTTTGGTTCGTAATCAATTGATTCTTATGAATGAACGTTTATACTCAACCATGGTACATTTATACACCGGTGCAGAATTATACTATTGCCGTTTTGCTAGATGCAACAGAAAATTCATGATAGTCATTGATCCCCTGAGAGTTGTTACCAATTCGTAATCTAGAACGTAAAAATTTCAATAATCACAAGTAACATTTTTAAGCTTTCTCTCTTCCGAATATTGCTATGATTCCATTCATTTTCATATTTGTAATTAGAGGTGTTAAAGACTTTTCAAGCTAACAAGACAGAGATCCTGTTTTAATATTCCGTATGTACAGCTATCGTTTCATTTCTTAGTTCTTCGTTGGCTAATTATCTCATACGGTATAATTTTCTAACACTTAATTAATCAAGACATTTATTTTAATAAATGTTACTACAAAAGTATTTTAGGAATTTAAACTCATTTCCCTATTACAACTAATAGCTTCTTTTACCAGTGGAGTTATTTTGAAAATTCATTTTCTTTTTAATTTTTGTTGGGGGTTTTCAGTTACATATGATATCTTACATCTTTTTGTGCATATATATACTTTTTAACATTTGCATTTTACATGATCATTCTATACTGATGCATACAAGCTGTCACCAAAATGTAACATCACATAAATGCTGCAAAGAAAAATCACCGTTTCATTTAAATATGTATTGTTTATACCCGTTTATGAAAGATAAGTGTTTTCAGGTATGTTTCGATACAGCATGTCAGCAGTTATTTAGGTCCTTTAAACTGCAATCAGTCCTTCAATAAAGAATGAATAACTGAAATACATAATTATTTTATTGATCTTCGGAAAACTTAGATGTAAAAAGAATTCCGAACTTTTTTTTTAGTCTCTTAAATGACCACGAACACATTAACAGTCTCTTAACTAGTCTCTTAAATGAATAAATATAGTAGAAAAGACTCCACTAGGATTCATTTAACTAACAATCAGTCTTTCGCACACGATTTCATAACGCGCGCTTCGAACGCTCATACGTGACGTACTTTTAAATAAACGATGCAAATGAATCCGATGACAGTGCAAAATCCTCTCTGTGAATTGATATCCTATTAGTGTATCGATTTCAAACATCGATATTGGCAATCGATTCACATCTACGAGCTGTTATGGCCAAGCTGCAAACTGTGACATGTGGATACGATTTGTTTCGTTGGGCGGAAGTAATATATTGTCTCGTCTTGCCACTTGTAATCAATAAGACAATGTGGCAACCAGTTTCGACAGCGTAATAAGATACAGTGAGGCATTTATTAAACGGAACATTAGCATAACCTGAACCGCCCTGATGCTTTACTGCTTCTTCGGCTCATCGAGCTCTGATTTTCATAAGAAAACTATTCTTATTTATTAGGATCGATCGCGGGAAATCAAATAGTCTTCAAATGGCTTTTAATTCTTTACGATCAGTAATTAGATTCTATGAAAGAGAGCTGTTATGAAGTATTATTCATTTCAGAAACCTTACTAAGGACGATCCCTTCCTTCCGTAGCAAAATTTTATTCTGGAATTCATGCAAAAGTTTCTGAAACCAGCATAAATTCAAACAGTTTTGTAGCAAAATTTTATTCTGGAATTCATACAAAAGTTTCTGAAACTGGCTTGAAATGAATCTGTTTGTTAAAGTTCCCAAAATAGAAAGGTAAACTAGAAAAATTATATTAACGTGTTAGTACGAACGTTTTATTCGCAGATTGTCTTAACCTTTGCTCTTTTATTGATAGATGGCGTGGAAAAATGCAAGATAGGTATAAAAAACAGTGCAGCATGAATGCTTAAAATGTGTATTAAAAAGCTCATGAAGGTAATGAATGTTTGATTGGAAAATTCAAAATATATGAAGATAAATTTGCCAGTCATGATGCTAAAAGTTTTGCATATACTACTGACATTTTATTATTTTTATAGTATTCTTTTTCTAGTTCTCAGTAATTTTTTTGTCTCGGTTTAAATAAATTGCTTTTATTATTTAATTATCTGGATTTTGAATTTGATTGTACTTTTGTATTTATAGTTTTAAACATGTGTTTCAAATAAAACGGTTTTACATTCATGATTTGCTTATTTATTGTTGCTCTCGATCATTGCTTTCCTTATTAAATTATTTTAAGCATTTTAATACATATATTTATTTACGGCGTCAAAAATATCTTAAAGGATAAAAAGTAATCACATCTGAAAAAAAATAGCGCAAGAAAATATAGAAATGAATTACATACAATCAAATAAGAAATCCTGTTACAGAAAGCCTTTAATAAATGCAATTTTAAATTCATTGGATTGTAAAAATGCAACAGTATAAGAGTGTTATCTTACGAGGCCGATTAATAAATAGTAAAAGAATCCTAAGCTTCAGTTTATGATAAGCCAGCAATAATTTAGAGCTTTTACCAATAAAAAATTGCATTAATTAATTAAACTCAGATAAACTGTCACAATGATGGTATATCGAGATTGCTCAAGAAGAAAGAAAGAAGAAAGTGCTAGGTATACTGAGAGGAAAAATTAGCACTAGTAATCATTAAAAGATTAACTAGTTCATGAAAAGTTTTCTATAAATTCATGCGCGTTTAAGAAGGTTCGTACGTAACTCTTTAACCAATATTCTCTATGTTTGTGTCAAAAAAGTTTAATTTTTATGTTTCTAACACAAGACTAAATTAAAAAATTACAAATTCATGATTAAAAGAATAGAATTTTTGTGATATATTTGTGAGTTATAAAAATAGAAAACGTCTTCACCAAAATAAAAGCTTACACATAAATGGTATTGATTACGCGTTTAATTTTATATATTTAATTTAATGGTGGAAGATTAAATTCTCTCTTTTCTCCTTTGCAAGAAGAAACCCCTCCAGTCAAAGACGCCATCGTTACTGTGGTCTAATAAATTATTATGCCATACCTAATGTGCAAATCTTCATTCTGGATGATAAATTATTCATTTATTTTGCCCCGCTTTAAAAAGAATTCGGCAATACGGGAAATTCCTTAAATCGGTTAGCTACAAAAATAAATTTTATTACCAGCCGAGTGATATACACCGAAAAATTGTCTACAAGATGTAGAAGCTACAAATACGGACTGCTAATTGTTGGGAAGCTAAAAGGCGCTCTCTGAAGTTTCAAATTTTCAAATGAAGAACATGGCTCCGAAATTGGATTCATATTCTAAAAATTTCATTCTCGTCAATAAGATTCGTTCAATAGAAATTTTTATAGAGGAAAAGTTTTTCTAAGATTACTTGTGGGCTTACAAATTTCCGACTATAGAACCATTAGCGATAGACTTTAGTAATGGGATCAATTCATGCTCACGTGACACACGTCAAATAAGCCCCACAAATTAAATTTTGGAATTTTGCAAGAGCGGAAAAAACATGAAATCACTGCACGGCGTAACATAAAGTAAAGTTAGAAAACTTCCGTAGTTACGTTTCTCACATATGTAACGTGAATGGACTCCACTGACAAATTATATTGACTGAAATCAAAGTATCCCCCCGATGCGAGTTCGCATTGACGTGCAGTTCGCGTAGGGCCTGACATCTTTAGTTTGACTATATACATCCTCAACCTACTAAATTAAAACGAATTTTTTAACAAAGCATATAAAAGAAAACGCATTTACAGCTTATTAGCTGTGGAATAATTATGTGTATGAGACATCAAAAAAGTTTTGTTTCTTAAATGTTTCGTTTTTTCATAAGTTCTTATGAAGTAAACTGTTTCAACGGATTGACAACAAAGTGGTCAAATATTGATTAATTACTTGATTCAGTGAAAGAAGAAAAAAAGGATCCAAGGCCAATAGTGGAAACAATTCATGTTCATGTGATACATGCCCTACGCGCCATTTTAATTTTAGAGTCCATTACGCCCATTGCAGAAAGATACAGGGAGTGACCTCACAACACAGAACAACATAACTAGCAGCTAAATGACACTTGCAGTAACGTTTGCCCCGTGACTTTGGCATCATGTAAACTGAATCCATGCTTACATTTCAGAAATGTTTTCTCCTTTTAAATCTATTTTATGTGAAAATTGCGATGATGTAATAATAATCCTGCATAAATAATCTTATTTATTTTCGGAAAGAGAACCTAATTTTACGGAAGATGTAACACACACAAGCACAGCAGTAAAAATCACTGTTAATTATAAAAAGCAGCAATTATTATTACAGCACCGAATATTTCATTGCAGATGAACATTTCTTTCTTTCATTTTTATATCAACTTAAAATATATTTCTTATTAAAATTGTCTTTTTGTGAATTTTCTCTCGAAATTTCATGTCATAAAAGAAAAAAAAAGTCTCGGAAATATAGAATTTTTTTAGTTTTTGTCATGTATTCCTCACATCGATTTTCTAATCTCATTATACGCTACGCAAATGCACCGGATCATTTTCTTCATTCATAAGAGGGAAAAAAAAAAACATTAATTCAACAACTTAAAAAGTCCTCTTTATCTCGTTAATCCCCGATGCAGAAGGAAATGCTGCCAAATGTAGCAACCCGCTCTCCTGGTCGTAGAGTTAGTCCAAATGAACTCACCATACGGTGGTTGTGCCGACAGGCATAGTACTTAAGGCGCCGATCCATGCCGCCAAAGGACAGGCATGTCTGGGTTGCCGACTTGAAAAACGTACACAGGCTTCGAGCGCAAAATATTTGAAGAAAAGAAAAACCACAGTCTCTCTCTCTCCATTGGATTGCTCCTTTAGAGTTGCTTCCTTTGGATAACTGTGGGGTACAAAAGCCCTAAGGTGAAACACCTTCAAACCACACAGGATTGCTCTATTGCCTGTAAATATTCCTATTGTAGGCTTACTACTGTGGGGCATGTCTCAGCAATGGACACAGTATCTTCATCAATGCTTGATTTAGATGTATCCTCGAGTGCCAGTGCCTAAGTAATTCTTCTCGGATCGATTATTCTCATAGATGATTGCCACATTAGAGATACTGATAAATGAATTTATTGGATATCTTCGTCAAAACTGTGAAAAGTTCTTGTTTTGAAAGATGGAACTGAATACAAACTAATATTCCATTCTTGGTCAGTGGTAGTTTAATGACAAATGGCCATGATATTTCGTGCCTGAAGTGAATTTAGTATGTAAGGTACTAGTTTAAAAAAAATTGCAAAAAAGTTATTTTATTTAATTTCTGAGAGTCAAGTCACAAATGGTAATTTTGTTTCATTTTGCACTCCAATACTTGCATTAATAGAAGAGGAATGTTTGCATTGCTCAGTTTCTAATAGATATAAATTAACTCCTCAATAATAATGTGTGATATCGGTGAGACAATAAATAAGTTGAACGTGGAAAACTATTGTTCCAAAAGATGAAATAATTTGAATAGAAATGTGATAAAATATTGAAAACGTAATAATTTAATGAAATTGTCGGTCAAACTAACCTTAAAATATAGTGTAGAAATTTCATTTTGGTATTTGAAACATTAACTGTCGTTGTGTGTGAGACAAAGTAATCTCATTTTACAGAATGCATATGATGGTACTAAATACTATTTACAGTTTGGCTATAATTATTCAGAGCCCCGAAGCAGAAATTATAATGAGGGAAATTAATTTGTCTTGAAAATGCGAAACATTTTGTTTCTAAATAAAGCAAATGAAAATTCAGAATGATGTCCCTGGTGTAATTAAATTATAGTAACTGAAACTTCTATTGTTCATGGTAATAAAGCGCCATGCACATTTCAGGCAGGGGTGTAGTGGAGCCGGAACGGCGTTCCGGCACTGCTTTTTTTCCCAAGAGAAATAAATAAGAAAAAATTATGAAAACGTCCTTAAAACAACACGATTTTTGTCACCCAGATTAGAGCGTTCCGGCACTACTTCTAGAACGTTCCGGTACTGATTATTTTGCGACTAGACCACTGATTTCAGGAAACTATTTCTCTGAAATCATTTTTGTCGTTGCGTGTAGTTAGGGCCATGGTTCTCGCTTTCCATCTGTATATTCTTTTAAAAATCTTACTCGTATAATAAGCGAATATTTAAGGTGAGTGCTGTTCGAGAATTTAATGACTGAAATAAATAATAGGATTTCCAACGTCGTGAAACTAGAAATTTCAAAATAAAGCGCCTTAAGATTTGAAATCTTGCATAAGAATATAGAAGCAAAATGAATTTTTACCAATTGGAAACATCACAACTGGCAAAAACCGAAAAAACAATAAGCAAACAGAACATCGTTTCACTTTCTTCCAAATGCTGCATATATTTTTAGAGATATGCCATATATTTTTATAGAGAAAAGATTATTTAGAAAATACGAGTTTTATTATATACTTCGAGCATTAAAGATTAAGCTCTTATATACCTTGAAATATGCATGCGCACCTTATAATTGTATTTCGGATATCGGTTCATCGGCTTTCATCTCATATCAAATTTCACTTGTACACATTTCTTTCCAACAGAAATTTACCTTCCTTAACAGCAAGTTGAGTAGGTCGTTCATCACTATTGTGTCTGCTCAACACTTAGAATAGGACTTGGCATACCCAGAAATAAACAAACACTGAATGGAGAATATGAAGAAAAAAAAATAAGTATAGTTTATAAATAAAATAATCACTCTGCATGCGTGTTGTCTGTACAATTCATTTCTGAATGCATTACATTGTGATACACTAGAGGTTAATTAGCTCTCCGATTACGACACATTTTCTCATTTGTTATCCATTTCCCCTGTTGGTACAATTTTTGTAAGCCTACAAGACAGTTATGTTCTTTGATGGATCAATCTGTCGAGCTCTCTTCTTTGGCCATTGTATCAGATGCCCTGTTGGTGTTTCTTTTTTCAAATGATGAGGAAGAAAATGATGTACTTGCTAATTGTGGGACACCTTTTCAACGCTTCGGGGCGAGAGGCTGTAGTTGGGGGACTGGAGAAGTTGGAGTCAGTTTGGAGGGGGACCACAGTATCGGCGCCAGCAAGGCGTGCTTTCCACTCTCGGCGACGGCCAGTCAGAAAGGGGGCAGGACACATCTAAGTAGCTTTGTAAGACTCTTCAAGCTACAATGCCCGAGTACCTGGCGTTTACAAGACTCCCCGCGCCAAGTCAAGTGTGTAGGTAAACGTAGGTACATCGGAACTGCTATAAAACTTTTACGAACAGAAATTTCTCTTCTTGGTAACTACCACATGTGGAACGAAATGTTTACCAAAACAACTTTTATTTCTTTCATCAAGGTACTAACTTAAATGGATGGTTTTTCACTAGGCTTGCGTCGCAGTTTGTAAGAGAGAAAAAAACATCTTTGTAATGCATCGGCGACAAACCAAGATACAGTAGACTATTGGATCGGGTTTTTTTCTCACTGATTTTTTTATTCGTTTTGTTTTTGTAGAAAAACGGAAATCATCGCTTTAGCGACTCAGAAGCCAGTGGGAAAACCAAACTGAACGCGTGTCATGCTTTTCCATTTCACTTCACATTTTCCGTAACACTTTTCCATTCACTTCACATTTTTATAGTATTATTTTGTGGTCATTGCCAATAGATTTAACGATGTTTTCGCTTATTCACATACACATATAGGCACAAAAACCTGCCAATCGCTAATTCTTTTACAAGTTTTGATTAGACAAATATTTGTTTCTTTATATATTTATCTTTATTAAATTTGACTTTAACTTTTTCTTCCTCTTTTTTTACGTCTCATATGTTAGCTCATGACATCCTTCAATATTATATTTGTCTATTATCCCTTGCCGTGTGCTTCTTTCATGTGTTAAAGCTTTTCAAAGAACAGCAACCAGAAGCTAGGAGCAGAATATTTTATTGAAATGATTAAATATACAAATAACCATGTTTATCAAGTCACTTCATTAAATCCGGGCAATAAATGAGGCAAACAGACGAGTAATTTTGCTATAATGGTATATGAGCTCTCACCAACGAACCTAGAACCTAAAAACGCGTCGCTTTCAATTTATATTTGTATTATTAACTGTTAAATTATCTGTTCTTGCTTTTTAAGACTCGTCAAATCCATCACTTAAAATAAAAAAAATAAACATGATTATAGAAATTTTGGGGCAAATGAGACTTAACAACATCCACTTTAATGCCATGGGCTATTACTGTCTCCATAAATGTACATTAAATAATAATTCTTTTATTTACAAATATTGCGATAATAATAATGATAATAATAGGAATAATAATGATTAAAAAATAAGAAAACATTGCCAAGAATTATATAAAGTATAAAAAATACGTGATAAATCAATTTATATGAAAAATCCATCAAAGGACACAGAATAATCTTCTAACTATTATAATAAAGATAATGAAATCGTCTTTGGCTTATTCTTAAAATTATGCTGAAGATTTAATTATTCTGATAAAAATCTCGAAACTCCAGTTTACTTATAAAACAATAAAATTTTTAAACTTTTACTTCTGAAACTTGAATCAGAACGTAGTATTTTTTCTTCTGAAAAGATTTTATTTCAGTGTTGGCTTAATCATCACGTGTCTTTGTATGTACAGTCCAATATTTTATATAAAAAATTATATAACAAATACATACTATATATATATATCGCTTTATATTACAAAAAAAAAAACAGGACAAGATAGGTAGTCCCCTAAGCACAAAATATTTGACAGGTAAAGCATATATTTTTCCAAAAGAGTCACATTTCATTTCCCTAATGGAGATTGACTAAGCAAATTGTATTCCATTCTGCTCATTTCATTAAGGAGAAAAAATATTTAAGCAGCTTAAAGAAAAATATTAAGTCACTCTTTATACTCTACTTTTCCTAAATGTATGGGATGGATATCACAAAATCCGAACGGGTAGATACAAATCACTGTTACAATAGTCCCGTTGCAAAACTAAGTTGACATCCCCTTGTTAAATCCTATGAGTGAGTTCCCCGAGTGGCATAGCTTCCGAGTGACGGGTCATGTGACCGAGGCGGGAGAGGTGAGGGAGGCAGGAGCCTTTGAACTCGCACGTGGTGATTTACTTCGCGAGTAATCGCCTTTTAACGGCTTTGGGGATATTACAAGGTGGATAAAAGTATTATCCATGTGTTATCGCTTCGCCACAGCTATCTCCTCAGCCAAGACAAAAAGAGCACGATCATTTCGTTAATTTTTTTCATTTCTAAAGCAACGATTGGGAACCCTGTGGGACATTGATTGAATGTAGAGACACTTTTTTCTGAGAAAAGATATGAGATATCACTTCCCATACATTTTTTCGAAATGTTAAAGAAAGTGGAGTGGGATACAAGTATTGCCTCATATTCGACAAAAGGGTCACGATAATTTACTTCAGTTTCTTTTTGCACTCTGGACCCCATTTTTATCTGAATTCCCCACCCCGATCCCTTAAATGTCATAAGCGCAAAAAAATGACGGGATATAAATAAAGAATTAGTAAATGTTATGTAAAAATAAATTAATTTGATGCAGCTATGTGGTAAGTAAAATAAAGGAATTCACTTATTAAAAAAAAAAAAAAAAAAAAATCCCGAGTTGACTCCATTTGAGGAGCTATCCATAGTTAAAGTGATTAGTTTTAAAGTGAATGACAAAAATTCCAACAGTTCTTTAAAATATAAGTGGAAAATAGAATTCTAAATTAGGATATGGGATATTCAATAAACTGATACCCGATTTGAAGTAAGTCGAGACCCTGTGTAAGGTTCCTGGCACCCTAGGTAAAAATAAAATTCATGAATTTCTCGTCAATATGTATTCACATATTCAAATGTAAAGTTCATCGTAATAATTGATAAATTTTATAAAATTAACAAAACAATATTTAAAATACACAAAAAGGAGAAAATCAATAATTTTCTAGAAACTCGCATGTTAGGCAACAACAAATCATTAATATCCGTGATAATACATTTACAGTTAAAATAAAATAAATATTGCAATCACTGATTTTTTATGTGATATTTATTTTTCATTTCGCTTTTGCCTTAGAGAATGTTTGAATTAATGAATCGTCGTCAAGATTAGCTGCTGACCAGAGCAATCAGTTTTTCTTGAATCATGGCCGACCGAGTGCGCGCTTTCATCAGTTTCAGTTTTGGAAACCCCTTTCTAAATTGGTTTCTGCTATTGGTAATGTTGCAAGTATGTGCAACATGATAAATATAAATTTGGAACACGGTTTTCTGATTTATGTTTACATATACATAAGAGAACATCAATTGTCGAAGTATTTTCGGTAATCCGTCATACAATTCGTTTGTAAAATCTAATCCATCGATATTTGGTGAATAATTGTGTATTAGGCCTTTTTCTAAAACTAAACATTTTATAAGCTGCTCTCTAAAAGACAATTTTTATGATTCTGGTACATTTATACTGAGAACACCAAAATTTTCATTTAATACAGACATGTGTTTGAATTTATCAGCAGCAATAGAGATGTTAATGATTGAAAAATAAAGATTATTCTTATATTTTTGCTTAAAATCTCTAATTGATTGATCCTCTTGCTCGTACTTCTTATCTTCTTTCTCCTAGGTCGAACTGTTTCTTGTTCTTCTTCAAAATCAAGAGTACACCAAAAGTCACAGTAACTTCCGTTGTATGAACCAACAATTTTTTTCCAATTTCAAATGTTCATTAAGAGTTTTTTGTGCTATTTATACTATTTATTGCACTATTCATATCAATTGTTCTGAAGTTGTTAACTGATCACAGTTATTTCAAACAAGATTTTATGTCGAATAAATAAAGATGTATTGAATTTGAATTTTGCAACTATTTGTGAAGTCCATTTGCTTTAGTACTGCGATTTAACCCCGTCTTGAAATATCTTCCAATTCATCGCAAACACGGGTGAAATTAAATCGCAAAAGTTTCAATGTGTGTGTCTCAGTAAAACTTATCCATTATATGTCACAGACTGGTTTAAGAGTAAAATTGATATTTTCTTTTTCACGATTCCCATCGATGAGTCGAAGCGGAAAATTATACAACAAACGATGTATTGTATCGAAAAAGACAGTGACATCTAAACTATAGAGGAGATTAGTAGAATTATTTTGACGAATTCACTACTAAATTCAGTGAATGAGAATTCAGAATATATTAATTTCAGAATGTATTTTCACCAATTATAGTCAGTTCTTAATAACATAAAATTTTAAACTGATCATTGATTTTTACTTAAGAATATAGCAAAGATATCAGTTGGAGTATGCTCTCACAGAAACTTTTCATATAAGCTTATACAAAAGAAAATATACTTTATGAATTCGATGTTTCATAAATTAAATTATTTTTACAACAATGAATCTATGAAAATATATCAGTAATCGGATGTCACAACCATTACAAAGGTAAAGAGTGAGCATAGATTAAAAACTTTACTCTTTATTCTGAATAATAAACAAATGTATTGAATTTAAACAAATTAATTCTTTAACAATCCAAAACTATTAGTTAAAAATTAAATGCTGAGGGAAAAGTCATAATACTGCATTTCATTTGATAAACTATGAATTTAGAGCCAAACTTCAATACATGAGAATCTTTAGCATTCTTATGAACTTTATACAATTTTATTTTCTTTTTGGAGCTCATTGAACTTATGCAATCATATAGCAATTTATCGTTGTAATATTTACTGTGGAATATTATGCAAAACAAAATGATACGTTAAATAAACTTACCTTATTGGCTACAAAAGATTTATTCCTATGAAAGCAGGTCAAAAATCTGTAAATGCTTATTTTTTCACATTTCAGAGATTCGAACTTCGAATAACGTCGTTTCTCAAACTGGCCTATACTTTTAGTTACAGTAAACATTCAACTACAAATGCGATAAAAATCCAAGAGTGGTAGGACATCCCATCCTTTTCACGAGAATTATTTTGTTCAGTGATTGACCTGATTTTGATAAGAAAACAGTAGGGAGTTATGTCTTTTGTATCCCTTTAATGGCTATTAGTACCTATGCTGAAGTAAACGCCCTATTGCTTTTCTTAAAACCACTTTTAGTTGATAACCTAAGCGTTGGTTGCGCACAAGTGTGACATATGTTTGCCATATGTGGTTTAAAAGAACTACCAAGCTGATCCATCAATCCTTACACTGATAATGTATGGACAATGATAATGTACTTCAATAGAGTAAAAAGAGAGAATGGTGCCCTCCACTCTATTGAAGTGAATGACGAATGTTCTGAGGGTCGAAATTTTGTTTCGAAAGGAGTTACTGATCAGTTTTCAATTTCTCAGTGAGCACCCGAGTTTACTGATTGACGGATTTCCAAAGACAGAATATCAGTTTTCTGTGATTGAAGAGCCCCAGAATTTTGGCGGCAGTCAGTCCCATATGTTCATCTAATGGTAAAACCGGTCCTGATTAAGCCCATGACTTTATTAAAATTTGGTCCTTTTTGATTTTAATTAGTATGAAAAGAATTCTGCTTTAAGTATGTAATGCATGCAGAGAAGGTGCATAGGTTACTTGATTAATGCAGTCAATTAATGCTCTCGTAATACTTCTAAAGTGTACCACACTAATTATATTTTAGAATCCAATGTCCATTTTGCAGTAGGAAGAAGGACGCCACTTCACAGCCTAGCATTACTGAATGCGCAGTCAGATGACATACTCAGTTACATTTGTCATGTGCCGTGACATCACATGATGTGACCCCATTTATTAGAAATTGCCCAATTTTTTATAGTTACACGAGAGCTAACTATTGGGTAATGACATAGTTATTGGAGAATGACCTAGTAATTGTAAACCATGGTTAGATAACGAGGACGTCATATGTCCCTTGTCCAAGCTTCTGCATTGCACCACCTTAAGGATACTTGACAAACGATGACATATTTAAATCGTCCCAAGCCACATACAATTTGGATCATCAAAGATGCACTCCGAGATCTTCCGAAAATAAATTCATATATTAAAAATACTGAAAATTATGAAAAAGAGTGATAAATCATGAATTAAATATTTAAGCTGACATAACAGCAGCAGAATAAACTATTTGTGAAGTATAACCTTAAAAACAGAATATATTTCGCTATATTTTAGGCCAATCAATGGTATTTATTTATTAGTTTAAAATATATCGAGCAAAAATGTAAAATTACGTGCTTTAAAAATCTATATATAATGTAAATGGCTTCCTTCGACTTCTCAGCAAAGAAGACCCTTCTTATAAGAGGAATTTTTTAATTGTTTTTTTTTTCATTTTCAAATTCAGTATACGCTATTAACAATTACTCTTGTATTACGACGTGTTAGATAAATTTGAAACTATGAGATATTGAAGAAAATATTTACAGTAATTCAAGAAATCATTTATTATCCAAGTTAAAATTCATGGAAAAGTTATTTATAAAATATTACTTAGTGAATTTTTCATATTTATAGGGAAATTGTGCTCTCATATCCTTTTAAATAATGATTCACTAATATACATCACTACTCCACGATTCTCACAAAAGTAATACACAGTAAGAGATTTAATATATATATATATATACATCAATTTTTTCTTTTAAAATCCCTCACTAATTCTATCTCTAGAATTTCATTCCCTACTTTTAAAATATACACGACATGACTGAAAGGTGAGTTTTGGTCTGAAATTGATGTCTATACTACATCTAAATGTTTTTGTTACAGAAAGGGAATTGTATTCATCCCAAATAAGCGAAAGTCTTGATGGAAATCAGTTTATTCTTCGAATCCTCATCAGAAATCAGAAGGCGTCGATTCGTCTTGAAGTAAAGGTGAATCAGAATCCGTAACGGGTGGCTGGACGCATCATTGAACACATCATTCATCGCAACAACATACTTACTACCTAGATAATAGGTTGCACGGACTTTTAAGCATGTGTCGTCTTTCTTTCTCCCTGTTTGCGTCTCTTTCTTTGTCTCACTTTCCTTTTGATTCGCTTAAACAAATTTTGCTCGGTGATCATGCTGATGCGTATAGTCGCTCGATGAAAATTATTCAATAAAATCGCTCGCAGAAATTTGATGAGAGACTGAACGTGAATCTTTATTCAGACGATGTCTCTTTTCGGATTAAAGCGAATGTGTGCAAACCTCTATTCCATTCCTTCCTCCAGATGTCCTTGAGTCTTTCCTTCGGATTTGGCTATCAAGTGCTGCCAGTGAGTCATTGTGCAGACCTCGAGCGAAGTTAATCTAACTTAATGTATCCTAGAACTCCGAGTTGCTCCCCTGTTCTTCCTTCGAGACTGACCCTGGAGTACTGTTCTTTATATCTTTTTTTCCCAATGGGATGGACATTGCGTTGAAGAATTACAATCAGCTTGTGGGCGCTGCCGTTTGGGATAGATTCAGGAAGAGAGACTCGAAGACGGTATAAATACTCAAGCCTTCTAAGGATCCAGTCGCGTAGCAAGAATAAGTGGCGCCAGGGTCATAATATTATTTTGCACCTCCCTCCCCCGTCATCATCATTGACTTTTTTTGTGTAAACGGCTGCAGGGGATGCTATTTTTTTGGACCCTCATCGCATTTGACTTTGAAAAGTAACATAAACGCATTACGTTTTGTCAACATGGCCAGTGGCGTAGCGAGGGTAAGTGACAACCATGGCACAAATGCAGTAATATTTTGACTCCACAGCGCCTCCTAAAACTGGCGCCCGGGGCATCTCTACCCCATTTACTTCCCGGTCGCTATGCTACTGTAAGGATCCCAAAGAAAATCCGCAGACCTAGCAAATGATGAACGTTGGAGAATTATATAAAAATCAAGTTCATCTCAGGTTGACTTAAATCCAATTACTCTTGATTTAAATAATTTTGATATATTGCTATACAAAATACAGTTAGAATGTAAGCTTTCAAATTTGTACCTGTTAGCCAATGGACGAGTTTTCTGTTTTGTTTATTTACATTAAAAACCTTGACTTTATTTGCATGACTTTTGGACTTCCGCTTTGAAGATTCCATTGACCTAGCATTACACCGGAATTACGTAATCACCGTATTTTAATGTAAATAAACAAAACAGAAAACTCGTCCATAGTTCAAGGGTTCTATTCTGGTACCCCCGGTTGGGTTCCGCACGTTAACAACGGAACGCGGAACCCAACCCAACTCCCAACCCAACCGGGGGTACCAGAATAGACCCCCAAATCTTACACGTCTATAAAGCTAAAGATAAAAAAGGAGGATAGGAATTCCCAGTTCTGCTTTCTATCAATTGGTTTTCTCTCCATCCCAGTGACTTAGGGGTCTATTCTGGTACACCCGGTTGGGTTGGGTTCCGCACGTTAACAACGGAACCCAACCCAACTCCCAACCCAACCGGGGGTACCAGAATAAACCCCTTAGTGACGGAACTTGGCGGAAAGAAGGTATAGATACATCTGGTGCTATGGAGACAAAACGTTAGTGCGTTTATGTCACTATTTAAAACCGAATATGACGAGGGGACGAAAAAATAAAACCATAGTCCAGGCGCCGTTTACATTTGTTTAGTCACTGATGACATTAGGGAGTGAAAAAATCAAATTAATCCCCGGGTGCCACTTACCATTGCTCTACCCCAAAGTAGTAGGGAAGACAGAGGGATGGTTTTATCAGAAATCGTGCGAAGGGGCCATTACTATCCTATATTCTAAATGAGAATGCCTCAAAATGAAAAACGGTAATCTTATCCAGATGTCTTTAAGTTATGACCTTCTGAAGGAAAACCTTCCCATGACGAAATGTTATCGCATATACTATGTTCAACGCTATAGAATTGAAGATTCAATGCAAATATGGTAGGAGCTGATTATTATTTATATTGTTTAGAATTAATGTTAACAGATGTAACTAAAGACGTAAAATGAGTTAAAAGATAATAGGTACATTTATGATAAACATCAGTTAAAGCTCATTAATATATTTAATATAGACGCAGAAAACAGCAGACAATTGTTTTTGAGGTTACTCATAATTATCTTGAATATTCTAACAGAGATAAAACAGAAATATTCATACTTGAATAAATTTTCTAAGCTAGCCTTAAAAGCACGACTGTTAATTCTGTTAACTGTTGTGCCATCAAGGCGGTTACAATTACACTACGTGGTTCCATGGCTTAGCATACTATTAATTAACTGCAACCTAATCCTAGGAATAGTCCTCAATTCGAGACTTAGTTCTCAAATTTTTTTTCTTCAATTGTAGATAAAGCGGCTTTATACCAAGCATACCTTGCTACTGAACCTAAATATTACACTAATTTTCAAAGCATCTTTTGATTTTGCAACTGTTAGTTTTATCTTTTGTTTCTGGGAAATGCGTAATTTTAAAATTATTTAAAGATATTTAAATATTTATTTCAGTAGCTTTATATTAATTTACTATTTTCAACACAAAAGCTGATATGAGAGAATACTGGGAAATGATGACAGATCTGAAGAGGTAATTGCTTTTTTCATACAGCAATACATCATAGTCTTATTCACTTTGCAAGCGTTTAAAATATTTATTATAAATGCAGAAAAATATATGTGACTATGCCATGCGTTTAACAGTTGTGATCAAAATTGCAGAATTTTTGAAATTTCTTTTCGTGAATTGCTTTTTTATTAAATGTCTCATCTTTCAACGGCATTTTCAGGATAATTTCTCATTGAATTCAAACCTCAAACAAGAATTTAAAAAACGATAATCTAAGAATTACTTATATGGGTGCAAAATAATTGTAATCTGCGTGTCAAGAGAAAAAAATGTCCAGTCGAATTTTATACAAGTTTGCGGTAATGAACAGTTGCTAATTAAAGCGATGTGAATTCGGAGTATTATTGTATTAAAAATTAAATCGTTTCTTACTAAATATCGCCAACTGCTCGATTTTTTCACTTTTAAATCAAAAACATTTTAATCAAACGTTTTATGCTGAATTTGCTGAATTTCACACACAAGTATTTCCAATCATCCATGAGACAAATATTTGAAGGATGTGAAGTGTGCTTTTTACATCGTCCAACAGAAAAGGGTTCACCCTTCCAGCTGTTATTATGTGTCCAACAATCCTTCCCATTCAGTGAGTCACTAATCCAATTTTAATTTTTATTGATGGGCATATCCATGCTCTAAAATGCTTTTAATATGGTTCCTCATACCAGTCAAGAAGTGAACTAGTTATTAATAAACTGTATTTTTATCCTGTAATAGATAATGCCGCCATACTGATTTATTCAGCTATTGTCAAGAAAAATACTTACATAGTTATCTTGTTAATTCAGGTGTCTCAAACGAAATACTGTAGTACACCATGCATAAAATTTCAGTCTGAATCTTTTTATTAAATGTCTTTTTTTGTTTGAAATATTGAATTAATTGGGGAAACTGAAATTTTTCCGCTACTGTGTATTATGGATAGTACGTTTAGTATGGTAAGAGTGATTTACATTTTAAACATTTCCATGTAGTCCCATGAAACCTATACCATCATCAAAGCAATTTCATAACAATGGAATAATTTTATAAACAAGTTGATTTCCAAGATTTTGAAGAAATCTAATAGTCACTAGCTATCTCGAGCTTTGCTGTCTACGCGTTACAGACAATCTTGGTTTCTTTTATAGTTTCGCTTAAAAGGCAGTGAGTGACCTGGTGTAAAAATTCTTCCTGAAGATACATGAAAAAACTGCACGATTTTTAACATTTTATTGTCAATCAACGACAGAGGACAATATAACTCGCTAACCACACCTACAGACTATCATGAAGAAACAATTTTCTTTCTACCGAAATTTTTGCTCGAGAAATTGGTGAGAAACCATCTTTATACACTAAATTTTTCAACCGTTTTCTTGCCACCTTTTAAATTTGAATATCTGTTTTAGATCTTTCAAATTAGAAAATATTGTGAAACAATTAATAATTATCTTATGATAAACAAACGAATGAACTGATGTATAATAAAAATCCATATGCATATATTTCGAGTTTAAGAACTGCATGTATGCAGTTCTTCAACTCATAAAAAGTTAATCAAATTTTTGATCGGAGAACTACGTAAGAAAACTTAATGAAGGGCAAAGAAATCTCAACCCTGTAATGACGTTTTGGACAGTTTCAGGCAATCAGATTCTTATCATTCAAAAGCGAGAAAATACGTTTCGTTGTTAAAAGGTTAAAAAAGATTCTGCTACATTGGAGAGGAATTATTTCAAATAAGCCACCCTATTTTCATTTCTTTCGATTCATTTTGCCATTTTAACTATATGGATAAATGTCATCAAAATAGCACAATACTCTTTATGCACTGCTCTGGATATGTTTACTTGTGCTTCTTTTTGTATTCAATTTGACTTGCTTAAAAATGCTTATTTAATTGATTGGTTAATAATCCCCTCCCTCTCTTCAGAAGTTTTCCATTCAGTTGAATGAAATTAGATTTATAACCCAGAGATTTCTCGAAAGAACCAATCGCATACACTAACAAGTGTTTCCTTTTTTCTTCAGATTTGGAATGCTCATCAGCACTTTTTAATATTGTGTAATTTATATAATTGTTTAAAAAACACACAAAAAAAACCAAATATACAACATAAATGCTTGTAATACAGCGAAAATAAATGAAATAAAAAATTAAGCATTACATCAGTGTTCCACAATAGATCAAAATAGGGATGAAATTGGAGAAATAGAATTGCAAAATGACAAAGAATAAGAGAAAGGAATATCATAATATGAGATCGCAATCAGAATCCAAAACAAACGCGATCGAACCAAACTGTCCAAGAGTGATTAATTCCGTATTTTAAAAGAAATCAACTGCGGATTGAAGCTAATAGAAAGGAATCGTCCGTCCCCAAAGTAACGGAACAAAGGATTACAGTTTTTCACCAAAGGGAGTGAATCCGCACAACAGTGTACAATAAATAACGCTCGAGTGTATTCAGAAAGGTAAACTAATGAAAAGGGGGCGGCGATAAACAAACGGTGGTCTCAAAATAGGCTCCAACTGCGAAACACGACACCGCTCTACAATCAACCGCTTACGATCTCATTTCCATTTTCAAAAGCAAGCGCGCGAAAAACGGACGAGAGATCATTTGATCAGCCTCCTAAATAGTGAGTGCACCCTGTCGCAAATCTGATTCCACAGAGATGGTTCCGAGCGTGGGGGTTAAAAGTAGTATTTGCATACACAACTAAAGTTAAGGAGGAGATTCGATTTATTTATTATCATTTTTGTTCGTTTTTCTGAACGAAGAAAGCGGTATTTGGGGAAAGAAAGTCCATCGCGACCCAATTGCCCGCGGGGCAAGCGAGGCTAGGCCTTTTGAGCGGGGAAACCTTGATTGACAGGCGAAGGCGTGTCTGCAGTGCGCCGCCAGCCAATGGATGGCGCCAGTAGGCGGGAACGTGGACGTGCTTTCATCCATATTCATCGCAGTGCCGCGACCGCTTTTGCTGGTAGTCGTTGTCGAATATTCTGTCTCGTAGTGCGAGTGAAGCAAGATCAGTCGTCACTCGGGGCCCCCATCGAAGTATCGCGCGGTCTCCGTGATACCAAAACAAAGCGAACTTTTCCTTTTTTTATTTATTTATTTTCCCCTTCTTTCGTAGACCCGGTGTGCCCCACTCAACCGCCACCACGTTGAATTTCACAGAGTTCGGGGGCCCCTACCCCAGCATGGCTGGTGCATCGGACGGCCTGGATCAAGACGGGACCAACAAGTCAGCTTTCATGGAGATTCAACAGCAGGGCCTGGCCGGGATGCCCCATCATGCACAGGCCTACCCTATACGCTCCAGCTACTCGGCGCAGCCTTCGCAACACGAGGCTGTGTTCGCCTCAGCCCACAATCCTCGGCCCCTGGGCCCTAACCCTTTTCCCATGAACTACCCGCTCAACAGCTATTCGCACCCGGGACACCCTTATTTGAGCACTTACCCGCCCAATGTGCCCGGATGCCCGCCCTGTCCGTCACCCCCCAGGGACGGTAAGTACCTTATCTTTGGCTTATCACTAAATCGCTTGTTTCATGATCACTTGTTATTGTGTATTAATGGCATGCCATGGATTAGCTTGATTTGTCTAATCGTAACTTCCTATGTCTAAAATGAGCATCTGTGTAATCTGACCTCTGTATAAATAACAGATAAATGGTAGTTGTGTACTTTAGGTATCTTATTCTTAAAGTGCGTTTATAATCTTTAAAAATAATCTACTGGTAAACTGCAATCTGGTTCTTAATATCAGTATCCTGCAATCTGATTTTTAAACTTAGTATTTTGTAATCTGTGTTTAACTGAAAATAGAGATCACATGTTTTACTGTTTCATGTTTGCATAGATTTAATCACTATTGACTATCATTAAGCCTTTATTTCCCTACATGAATCGTAAACGCTTAAGCATGCATTTAGTCATCAAATATTATAGTCTTTAAAAATTAATGGTCATAATTGGGTTAAATGATATGTATCCATTATTGTAATGGCCCATTATTAATTAAATAGATGTATTCGGTACTATAAACAAAACAAAGTTAAAGTTTACTGATTATCTTCTGTATGCTGCTTCACTACATTGATATGGTTATTTAATTAAAGTATCATAATTCACACGGCGTTAGTAAAAAATTGAAGGTGTTATAATGAAGCATGATTTTTTAATAGTTATTTTCCCTTATAATTTAGACACATAATGAAAGTAGTAATATGTAAATTCCTTTATTAATCCTCAAAATGCATATCTTGTTTCTTAAATAGTAATCGTAGACTATCTTGGACTCAACTGAGCGATTCTGTTGTTCAAAAAATAAAATCTTAAATGCTTAAATCATTATTCATCTAGTTAGCCAATGCCCGAATATTGAATTGTTTACAGTCGATTTCATAAGTTAATGTTTCTTTATTAAATGGATTTTCTAACTCAAGATGACTGGTGTGTGTTCACATTCATTGTTAGTTAGTAACTGCTTATTTATTTACCGCTATTTTTGTGGAACTATTTCGAGTTGGATGTGAATTTGAGTAAAAGTAGATTTTGCTCATGGTTATTCTTTTCATGTATAGTAAAAGAGACTTACTTATCTTATTCAGATTTTTTTTTCTCTATCTTTTAGTTATGCTCTAGGTCGTAACTCTTCATATTCCTTGATATTTTTTACTTTTCAATTGAATTTCATGTGGTGAATTTTTTAAAATTGAGAACGAAAGTTTTTGATGATAATTATTTGATAGCGAGCACGTGCTACGGTTCTGTAATTATCTTTACGTCGTACGAGTGACAGATTGGTAAATATCATTACATCAATTACTTAGATAATGGATGGCTGATGTTTGCAATTATGCTTTTAAAGTGGCTTTTTTTCATTCATTCATTCATTGACCTTACTGGACTTCTTTTATTCATCAACTCATCCAGATTTTCTTTCAGTTCAGGTTATTTTCTTTCATAGAATTTCTTTAGATTATTTTCTCCCTATAGGCGATAAAACTTTCTTGGACTTTTTAGATTTCTTTGTTATTTTTTCTAAACTTGGTTTGCTTATTATTTTATAGCCTGAAAGTGAATGGTTTTTACACTGAAATATACATTTATATTACCAAATAATGTCTTCTAATTAGTGTTTGCTTAATGTTTGATGCAATCTTGAATTTCTTTGTTAATTTTGTTAACATTAATTTGCCCTTCATTGGCTGTTGTATGTATAATCATACCTGGAACTACTAATGTTTTGTTTCTATTTCCATCAATTATTAAAGAAGATCTACTTTTGCTTGCAAGAAATTGTAACTTTTAAATACTCCAGCCAATGTGTATTTCGTCATAAGAAACTTAGTTCTCAGCATACATCGAAACATAAATGAAGCAACCGAAATATAATCAAAGCATTACAGTTAAATTAGCATCTGATTAACACCTAGAATGAATACCCCTGGAGCACTGGTTGTAGAAAGGCCAATATGAGTATGCTCCAGACGTTTCTAATTATGCGTTTTATAAACAAGCAAAAAGCAGGAATATAAATAATGTTAGCGTTAAAGAAAACTCACTTCTCCCCTTCCAATTGTTTCATTTGTGTATTTCATGATTTGAATCAGCGAATCGACGTTCCTTTTCTTAAAATTTCATGCTCGTTTTGAGGTGCTTTTTAGGTGTACTTGATTTACACCTTTTTGTTTTCTCATGTGGAATTTGAAGTTTATTGCTAAAAGAAACTTTTGTTTTGCAACATTAAAATTTTGGTATGGCATTTCAAAACGTTATAACAGAAAGAGGGGGGAAATTAATAGATAAATTCGTCTCTAAGATTTTTTGAGAGCAAGAGTTTGGAATGGAAGGAAAGTTGCGAACTTAAATATTTTTTTTTTGATACGGCATTCTTTATACATAGTAATTGCGCAACAATCTGAATTAGTTGTAGGTTTTTTAGACTTAAAACTTTTCTTAACATTTTTTTATTTTCACCATTCTAATTTACAATGCAGATGAGAAATTTTGAATTAAACCATCTTAAGGTAAAACTATTGATATTGTTTTACGGCACCCACTTTCTACAAAATTAATGCTGCATTTTAAGAGCATCTTTTTCTCAATTACTTCTTTTGACTTACGAGTCTTATATAAAGGAAATGTTCTGCCTATAAGCTTTAGTGTTAGAAAAAATATATATATTTCCATTACTAGAGATACAAGTTTGCACACAACAAGCTGAGATGAATTTTTTAAATATAACATTTTCCTAAATAGAATTCATTAACATGTATGTGTTTTTTAATAAAAAGTATCTAATTTTATGAATATTCATGGTAGTGTCAATGAAAATAATAATAGAAGAACGAACAACCAAGACAGGCAAAGATTTTGTGAACTACACATTTAGTTTTTTTATCATAATGCTCTGAAGTCGCCAGATTTTAGAAACGTTGATTTAAAAGCACGTATTGTATTTCTATTCTATTTTACCACTACAACTTTATGTGTGTAGTCTACTTTGTCCTTCAGTTTTCTTTTCCTGTATTCTGATTTCAATAGAGCAGCACCATTCAATGGAGGTGATATGAGACTATTTAACGGTAAAAAATTATTTCTAACGTGTATTTTATGAAGGAAAGGTGTCATTGTTTCTAATCAAAACTATAAGTTTACTCATTTGAAAATAATAACAGTAAAACAAAGCTATCTGAACATTCAGTTGAACTCCTAACAACTAAGTTTGAATGAAATACATTATCTCTTTTAAAGGAACAATGGAAAAACTACGTTTTGCTTTTATACCTTCATTTCTTAAATAACTGAAAGACCTTTCCATACTAGCCAACATTTACCACATTTGTTCATATCAGCAGATCTCTTTGGTTATGAGAGTTTTTATTTTGCCAAAATCTATGTTCACACATCCTTATTCAAAAGTGAAAATCCATTTATACAAAGCTTCAACATGTTGTCTTCTCTAATGAAAATAAGCCACTTTGCGGTAAATTAGATGACCTCAGTTGATAAGAGCATACTTGTGGCCCGCTCGTGAAACCTATCAGCTGGGTCAGTTAATCTCTTGTAGGGGTGGTGATAGGCCACACGCGACTATCCAGGAATGGTTATCGTTACCACTTACGAGCGTTACATCTCCCCCACAGTGTGAAATCGTGTTGGAATGAGGGATCAGGTTTCCTGGAAGGGATAGCTCGTTACCCGCTATGAAGGGAATCTCTGTGTGAAAAGTCCTACTGTCAAAAAGATGACTGATTATGAGGATCCCCCTCTGCGTGCCCATGCTAGCCAATAGCAGATATCTTCTTGGGGAGTGACACTCATCGTATTATATTCGAACTGGATGGTTACTTCCGGTAGATAATGGTCAAAAGACTATTTCACCCACAGATGGTTTTCTGACAATCCTTCTCTCTCTATATATATAAAGGGGGCGAACGCTTGTCTTTCTGTAAGATTTATGGACGATTCTGTGCCATCGTAAATGCAGTCAAATGCAGCTGTGTTGCATGTGGGCTTTACTTTAAATCATTCATCTTACTAACCCTAGAGTTGAAAGGGAAAAGTTTACCAAAAGCTTGCAGATTTAACAGTATGTCTCTGTTGAATTCTCAAACTTACTTGTAGATTTTACAGTCTAATTCTGTCGAATTCATAAACGTTTTAAACTCGCGTTTTCAAGAATTCTAGTTCTATACGTGATTGTAATATATACTAAATATCTCTGGGTATTTCTAACATGTAAAACTTGATTTTTGTTTAAGCTTGCTTAAGTATTCAACTGTCCTTGTGCATTTTTTAAAACTAAGCGAGAGAATTTTTTACTCGGAGAAATTTCTATGGTGATTCTAAATCTAAGGTTTTAAATTGTTTCTCGAAACACAAGATTACGGGGAAAACAAAGGTGTGCACATTTATCAGTGTTTTAATTGAAATTCTTGAAATGAAAGTTGCAACATCGTTTTTAGGTATTATTAAGAATACTGAAGAGTATTTAGAGAATCAGCAGATAAATATAACGTTATAGATAAATGCTAAAAGTTTTTGAAAAGAGTGAAGAATTTTTTAGAAAAATATTTTCTTACAAAGATAATTTTAAGAAGTGCTGTTTCATTAAAATTCCCAGGTGTATACTTCTAAAAGTGGAAATGGTTAATTATTATGAGCTATTTTACACTTAAAGCATGTCATAAAAGATATTCGGAATAAAGAATGTTAAATAACAAAAGTTCGACCATATTATAATATTTATGATGCGTTGTCATAAGAATTTTCATCCTTAACAAGGTTCATCTGATGCGTTTCTCAAAAGCTTCTTTTGTATAAAAACAGATTTTAGATATTTAACTTACTTGAGAAGACAAAACATTTGTACAATTAAAATAAATTTTTAAAAAATATGACTTTCATTATGATTTGATTATGTAAATATTAATTGTGTATTTTATAGATTCAGAAAATGATTCTGAAATCCATGCACATGTAAAAGTCAATAATATAATATTAAAATAAGCCAGTATTAACAATTTTCTTGAGTTTAGTCAAGTATAATTCATTTTTCTTCATTAAAGTGTGGGAAAAATTCCTGATAACTTTAAAAATTTATTCTTTATTAATAAATTAGACATATATATAGAAAAGCAGTGTCATTATAAGCCTTTTTGTATATATGTTTTAGAATTATTTCATTGTTTTGAATTTTTTAAAAACCATTCTTCCGTAGCAAAGCTAGTCTAATTTAATATCGTTTGAAGCTAAGTTGAAAATAAAAACTAAGAAATTGTAAGAAGATCAGAAGATGCGAAAACATTTCTTCCTTTTTTTTTCCAAGAATAATTAAATCTTTGTGGGAAAAACTTGCTTTAAATTCTCTTTCTTCGGTATATCTTCTTTGTTAGTTATTCGAATTTTATTGGTATTAAAGATTCTTTAACGTTTGAATTGAATCCTCAATCACTAATACCAGGGAGATATTCAATAGTTAATAAAGTTTTAACAAAAGCAAGTACTTTGTTTCGCTTCACTCACTGCCGTGCACAGAACGGGGCAATATAATAGGAAATAAAAACATTGTAATTAAGTAAAAAGGTTTACTACCACTTTTTTCAGCCGATGAGTTTGTTTTAAAGCTGTCTTTCTTCATGTCATGCGACAATTCACTTTTATTAAGACACTAATCATGTTCATATTTTTCGACATCGTTACAAAAGGAAGCGTAATCCGTTTGAATTGAACACTCCTGGTTCACGATCACGATGAAAACGCGTAAGTCACGCACGAATCGTTTATGTGGTTTGATCCTTATTAGACCAAGTGAACAACGGTGTTGTCAAATATTAAATGTCACGCCAGCCCTGAAGTTTCTCTGGATCTACATTTTGGGTCTCTCCGATTGTCCAGAATGATAGATGGCTTTTGTTTAGGAAGTGAAGACCGATTGCCTCTTTTTCTGAGTCAAAATACTTTTCAGAGGAAGTTCTGGTGGCTTGCTTTTGGTAGCAAATTTGAGCAAAAAAATGGCGATTTGGCTGTTGAAGCACTTAAGTCAGAACCTTTTTAGTCCCTCTTAAGCAATATTGTGGTAGCCATTACAGTTAGTTTTACAAATAGAGCGGAATCGGATCATTTAAAAGAATTCAGTTATGCTCTTGTAAGCTTCTGAAATGTTTTCATTATTGAAAATGAAATTCAATACCGATTCATTTGATTGCATTGTTGGCAGCATTTGTTTCTTTCTCAAAGATGTTCAAGTATGAAAATTTGAATAGGACAGGCATTCTTGGTCTGGATTCTTAAGTTTTAAATCTTAAAAATTGACTTGCTTTTAGTCCTAGCTATAGCATCTTTTTTTAAGGCATGAGTAGATTTATACCTGCTTTCTATTCATATACATAGCATTAACTAAAGTACAAATAATTAGTTTATTCAAATGTGACATTTTACCAGAATAAGCATAATTGTCGGTTAAATTAGCATAGTTGCGAAATTTAAGAATTAGTGCTCGTGTAATCAGCAATTTAGTACGAAAATTTAGGTTTCCAAAAAGTTTTGAACTGTTGTGTAGCTACATATATGCATAAAAATTGCTTTCATGTAACAGTATTTTTTACAACGACCTAAGAAGAAACGGAGAAAATGACCAAACATCTGCTCAAAAAAAATGTTACAGTATATGAATAAAATGTTTATTAGAGCAGTTTTTCCATATACTTTATTTATTCTTTTTTCTTTTTTGGATACTTGTAAAATGCGTAGAAATGAATCGAAAGATGTATTCTTTTGCGAATGAACTCTTCAATACCTTAATATTTTAAATTAAAAACGGTGTAATCTTAACTGAGAATTAGCAAAAATGAAGGAATATATTTGCGCCGTACCAGCATCAAGCATAAAATAGCTGTAGAATGCTAATATGATGGTGTATCTCAGGGATGTTTAACTATTTTCATTTTATTAAATGGAATAGCCTGCATAGTAATCTTCGTTTATAAAATCCATTTGATTTATTGAGCCATTTTATATGTTTGCAGTGTAAAGATAAGGATGAAAGCCGTTTCAAAAGATTAATACACAAGCGGAGAATTTGAATTCCATTTTGAATAGAGAATATCATTTTCTCGTTTAATATTAATTTGTTTCGAATTGCTTTTTGAAATGGTTCTGAATGGAAATAATAAAATAGGTATGATTTGAGTGGAAGCTTTTGAATATTTTGTGCTTTAACTTTTATTGCGTTGTTGGATCGATATCGAACATTATTTATATTGAGATATTTTTAGTGTTTTGTAATAATACTTCATAAAAATAACCAACTTTAAATTTCGAATTATTTTTTTTTATAATTTAGCTGTCGTGGTTTGAATCGGAAATCATGCAACACAATTTTCGAAGAATGGGAAGATTTTCTGTAAGCAAAGGAAATGTAACTAATTTGATTGAAATTAGTGTATAGATAATGATAACTCTCATTGTTTAAATCCATTTACAAATTACGAGTACATGTGCGGTGCACTAGTCATTATGCAAAGCTTTATTTGTATATTCGATTTTTTTTTGGAAAAGCCAGTAAACTTTGGATTGCATCGATACAATTAAAGAACATAACCACCGTGGATTATACAACATTCTAATGAAAACTGTCAGAATTTATCTAAATTAAAATCTTTCAACCAAGAGTTTTTGAATCAAAATGCAAATTCCAATCTTAAAAATTGCTATTAACGATAACAATTATAAATAGGTCGATGTAAAAGGTTTTTAACGTAACTGTAGCAACTCATTTCTAAATTGAATGCCGAATTTCAGAGCTATTTTTGAAAGTAACATATAACCTCCAGTAACTATTAGGTAATTTCTTTCCTTTGATTCGAAACTTGTTAGCAGGAAGCGAAATTTGAATTTTATTCTTTACTGCTGCTTAACTCAAAAGATCTTTTCTACGAACAATGGAATTCAAGGGCAGTTACAAAAAAAAATTGTTTCTGTAGAAACAAATGCAACATCAAGTAAAGCTTGTAATATAGAAAGCATTATATTGGTATTAGTACATTTTCTATTGCTTTATCTGCTGATTTTAATGCTGTTTATCTTTAGTATTAAAAAGCAGAATTTGTCGTGGGTTTTGGTATGTTTTAAATTAAAGGAATGATCGATAGAAATTGTTTTAATACTGCCGTTTATTTTCGCACATTTTCTTTTAAATTGGTCAATAAATTACATGCGCACGAGGCATCTCTTCCAGTTATTGTAACATATAAGTGGAACGAAGCAACAAGCATTGAAATGGCGAGATAATCATCCGCTTTCTTTACACTTGGTATGATTTGACGGTTCATGTGATGTGATCATTCGGGCTGTAGTAAAGCATCCGTATTTGCCGCCGATTCAATTCTCTGATGCTTTCTTGATATTGCATTTGCTTTTACACGAACTATACCACTTTGCTCTTGAATTGTATTGCCCATAAAAACCGTTACAATTTTTTTTTCCTTTTATATTGAAGGAATCGTGAATTCAGTATAAGCATATTGGAAACATAAATGAAATTGTATTCAGTTTTACTTTTCAAAATAGATAATTAAAGGGTTTGCTCACGAAAAATGCAGAAGTTGAGGGCTTATCTGTCGTGAAATGATGACTCAAAAGTGTTTTCATTAAGGAAATAAAATAAAAATTGATTTTTTTCGATAATTGTAACTTTTTAAATTAGCGCTGTCAAAGAGCTTCTTAAATTAATCAAAGTTAATGTTTTTGAAATAAATGGTAGAAAAATTCATTTAATTCATTATGGATTTTTTGAAATAAATGGTAGAAAAATTCATTTAATTCATCATGGTTTTAAAAAAACATACATGCAGCTATGTATTTGGCGGTATTCATCGAGTTTTATTATTTGTCACATAAAATGCAATTTTGAAACCACTCCGCGTGTTATAGGGAATAAATCGATTGAAAAAGTAGGGCATGCATTCATAATTTTTGTATGAAAAAGTCCGCAAACATCATTATAAAACAATTCTGATGATTGTCGGTAAGCTGAGAATTGAAATAAAATCACCTAAGCTTTTTTCCATGTGAGACTTGACTCTCCAAGGAGATATAAAAGCTTGTAGTTCTGTTCATTTCAGTTTGACATCATGAAAAGTAATAGCTTTTGAGTATCTGAATTAGTATTAGTAGATTAGAGTTTAAATTTAGTGTTACTATATAAATGAACGCATCGCTTTCTATGAAAATAAAGTAAAAACGTATTATAAATGCCAACATCCTTTTCGTTTATTAATGAAGAAGTATGCATATTTTGTTGAATTAAGTTCCCCTTGATGTTTTTTTATATGTAAAATAGTTGTGTTAAAAATTTTAGTTTAAAAGATTCTTTTGAAATCGTAGCTTGTTTCACGTGAACTTTAAAACATTTCAAACGTCTGTTAAGTAATATTTCTTGGAAAACCACGTAATTCCGATCGTTAAGTACTCACTGAAAAAATCGCTTTTGCTGCTTATGTGCCAATGTTTACTGTTTACTTGGGCTGAGGTTATTTTGTGTAGTGAATTGAATGCTCAATTAAATGCTGTAAGACGTTGTTAGTAAAACCAAACCCTCTCAATTCCAGCCACATCGTCGCTAGTTGCCCTCCAGAGCCGCATGATGGGTAGTGCACCATACAAGTACAACTCCCGGTCTATAAAAGATGAACCGCAATGGGATCTTGGTTACTATGACATGGGTGTAGGTATGCCTGAACCTCCATTCATATATATCATACCTATCTCAAAACACGGCACTGCTTCTTTTTGGTTATGGAATACCCCGCTTCCTTCCCTTTTGCTTCTATCCCAAACTTTTAGAAAGCAAATGTAATCCAGATTTTCATTTACATTTCCGCAACATGGCTGTCTCTAACGCATTCGTGAAATAACGGGTGTTGAGCTGGAGTATATCTCAATTATTTATGAAAGTTGAGAGTATCTGTCAGTTTTATAGAACAAATGTACATACTTTGGGTTCATGTGTTAGTGGATGTGGTTCGCTTATCTCAATAGATTTGTTAACTCTTGCAGAGTTTCCTAGTAACATTGTGAAGAATTCCACAGTCTATACTTTAGATTGCAACGATTAATTTGCTATGGTCTGATGTATAGAAAGCGGGATGGTCTACAAGGATACTAGAAAATTCTGTGAATGTGTAAATGAATACAGTGAAATAAAGTGACCTCATTTACATGTGTTATATCAAAGTATGTATGAGCGTTCAATTTGCTATATGTTCTCATAACTTAAATTCTCTATGCTTTAAAAATCTAGTCAGTATTAGTCTTGTAAACGCTCTATGCAATCCTCAGCAAGATGCTATTGTTAAATGATGCTTCAGTATTTATTGTACTTTCTTTTTAACTGATTTGGGTACACATAAAAGTAAACTATGGATGAATTAATAACAAATTCTAATATTACTTAGCAAACGCGAATCAAACTTTAAAGTGTATGCGTTTGCCTTGGGAAAAAACAACAAATGCTGAAGATCATACTATTAGTTCTGAAAAGTGGCATTTAATCGGAAATACTTCCAGAAAATATCAATAAGCTGAGCATTTCATTGGCTCATTTGACGAATGACGTTCATTGAAAAGTATAGTTTAAATGTTTTAAAATTATATCGTAGAAGTGAAAATAACACAGTTAACCGGGTTGTTAGTTACTTGGAGGATGCTTATCAAGCGGCTTTGAAGATGGGCAACATAATATTTTTTTCAAAGAAAACTGCAACATTTTAGGATATTTCATGGTGAGCTCGTTCAGATCTTCAAAATTAATTACCAGAATTCTCACGGAAAAGCAGTTTGTTTATATGAAATATTTTTAACTACAAGCTGGTAATGAATATCTTAACATAATCGTGTTGAGTTATTATTTTTATGATAATTCTTTTTGCTTTAATATGTTAAATTAATTTCAACAAATGTACAGAATTCAAAATGCGCTTAGCGTCTTTAGCGTATGAAAATCAAATTATTGATGGATTTTGTGTTAATCTCATTTATAAATATATGCCTGTTTCAGCTAGTATACATTAAATGATAAATACTTTAATAGTATTTAATTTAAACAATAAAACGAGTAATTGAAGTCAGAAAATTTTAAAATAACTTTTTCGAAATTCTCAAGCATACTTAAAAGCAACATATTTTTGATCAAATTTTTGTCTCCTAGATCTTTTGCTTTTTAGTTCAATGTCCAATTTGTAAAAAATATAATTGTTAATGGAGATTTTAATTTTTGAATATGATCTATTTTGCATGCATAATTCAAAATTTAAATAGAAACTTATTATTTTTCATTTCCTGTGTGATTTATGTTGGACCCAATTATTCTTTCGTTCGTTATTGATTTAATCTACAGAAAGAAACTTTTATCTTTTAGTCTATTAATTTTCAAGTTGTCTTTAACTTACATTAATTTTATAATGGAACGGTTGGTCTTCCATGAATAATGAAAGCAGTGCCGTCCTGTCTTTATTAATTTTATGTCATTGTACCTTTAAAAACTGTCTCTGCATGAATAATAATGTGTTCTTTGTGTATGTGTGTTTCTAAATTTTCTCTGTGTAGATATAATTTTCTTATTACATTTTTTCATAATTTTTTTTCTATACTTTCAAAGAATTGTAGGAAATAACTTTTCTGTCAAATTCTCCAAAACATTACGTGGTTAAATGAATTACAGCATATTTTTAAAAGCTTCAGGTCATGTAAAATAAAATTTGAAAATTTGTTAAAAAGCTATCTAAAATTCCGATAATGAATCTGTATTTTTTTTAATTCCTTTTTTTTATTTATTCAGCCTATTTTAAAAGATTTTGATTTCTGTAAACTATATTAACTAACCAAATGAAATATATTTAATCAAACTATTTAGTAGTTAGCTGAAAGCATTTCCAATGATAATTTCTTAATTGCTTTAAAAGTTAGTACAAATATGTTTATAAAGGAATATTAATATTTAAATTTCCTTTTCGATATTCTGACAGCGAAATCCAAATTCTAAGACATGCCCCATATTTATAAATCTTTATAAAAATTTATATATATATGAAGGAATATGAGGTTTAAAGAGAATTAAATCTCGCATATTAAATTTCACTAAGTAGATTACGGAATATTTTTCAAACCTTAATTGTGCTCATTAAAGATGAAGTTATAAACTTAGATAACACTTTTTGTTTTAATTTCTAACTTTCATTTCAAACCCCAGAAATTAAGTTTCATTAACGATTATCGTTCGACTGGAAAGTTTTAGATGCTCGATTATACATCTCGATTGGATATGATGCTTAATTTTTTTTTATTTTCCTCTTTATATTACTTTGCGTTATTAAAAGATAAGCTCTTTGAGAAGTGGTTAACGTATAGAGCAAAGGCATTTTCCTTAGGATTATCTGTATCATTTTTATAACATTTTCAATAAGCGTCAGAATGTAATTATTTGAAAGTTGAACATGAGCATACGGACGGTTTAATGCGTAAAAAGGTGCGTCTGAAAGAGCCGGCTTAATGCTTAAATCATCTTGATGTTTCTTTTGCCTGTAATACATCGGAACTCATGAAAGGAGCATTTCTGAATTAACTTAATTTCATTATCTAGACTTCTGACCTTCAAAATCGCAACGATTATAAAGTAATTAAGGGGCTCTTAGGGTAATCTGAATTTGCTACTGATTTGCACGAATATCCATTTCACTTGCGTTTTCTGTCAATATTAGCATAATTATTCTTTGTTTAATAAATAAATTAGATACGCCCCCAAAAGGGCAAAATCGTGCTAGTTTCATTTCTCCAACATTACCTTACGTGCGCAGTGCTGACTTTTGCGTCATGCGTTGTGAAACTGCTCCCCATACAGTTCGATGTCAGAGGGGATGGCAACAAATTGAGAGGATGGTGAAAAAAATATCCTATATTTGAAAATATATGCTAAACTGGAAACTTCTTAAGGATGCTTTGTACAAGAAATGCATGAAAAACCTGAAAAAGATATTTATAAAACAATCGTACTGATTTGTGAGGAAAGGCGACGGACGTTGTAATAAAAACCTAAAATGAATCCATAGCATATTCTTGCAGAAAAGTTGCATAAGCTGGAAGAATAATAAAGTATAATATAAAATCAACACTTATCCTGTATCTCTTTAGTAAGAACCACAATTTTCTTCTCGTGTTTTTCAAACACCTCTACAATCATAAACTGTGAAAGGTAAAAATAATTTGATAATTTTCTCCTTAGTAAGATTGATATGTGACAGCCGATCGTGTTTCGTTTTCAAATTGTATAACTTTTTTTGTTAATTCCTAAACCAAAAGCCTCGCAGGCTTTTCTGAAGGTTCCAAACAGGCACCAGCCAGCCGACTAGTTTTACGAAATTGGCTCGAAACCACGATTTTGATGCAGCTAAGATATGAATCGAAGCATTGTCCTGTAGGAACAAATAAATTCTCTGCATGGGTGGTAACTGGTACCTCTGGAGTGAGATTTCAGTTAACATACCTCGATATGTCTCTTAATTGGTTTTACATTACATGAAAACAATTGAGTCAGTTCCTATTACTGTGAAACCACCCCACATTATAAAGGATCCACCTCCGTCCTGATGTTTTGAAAGAAAGGCCTTGTTTCTGAAGAGGTCATGTCAGTAGCAAGATAAACCATCAAATCTGATTTGAACTTTTTATTTGAAAACATGGTATCCTCCCTCTAAACCAACAGTTTTCTGGAAGAATGTATGCATTTTCTTAAGAGAAAGCAACTAGTTTTCTATGTTTTATTCGAAGGCATTTCGTAAAATAGTGTTTCAATAAATTAAAAGAGATTAAACAGATTATATATAACCTTATTTATGAAAATTTTAAGGTTTTGTTCTGCAGTTTTATTTTAAGACAAACACAAGTTTGAATTGCCGTTGAATTTCTGCAATTAATCAATTATATTTTTGTTTCTGTTCTTTTTTTCTACAAGCGATATCAACCTTTTAAAATAAAATAGCTCAAAGTTATCAGATTTCTTAGAAATCTCTTGTTTCGAATTACGCAAAAATCTTTTAAAGGAAGCATATCACAATTTTAAAATGAGAATATTTCATGAGGTGAATGCTACAACTAACTAAATACAAATCAGCTTTTTCCGAGAAAAAAAAGTGGGTGAACGTTTTTTCATGATTTCGAGAGAATGTTAGGATCTGAATGAAATTACAAGTAGCGCCTAGTGATCGTTCCTAACAGTTACCCATTCGTAGTATGATGTGAACAAAGCCTAATAACGACTTTTTATTCATTTGCACATAATTAGCAAATTTTGTAGATGCCTAGTTATAGCCTTCACTCCATGATATGATAATATGCAAAGACAAACAAATAGCGATATTTCTTGATGAATAAGACTTATATTGAAATGCAAAAGAATTACAGAAATTTTCTTTTGTAGTTCATCTTTTTATCTAGAATTGTAAAATGCAAATTAAATAATATTCAAACTTCCAAAATTAAACTAAAAATTCATTTGTGATGTTAGTTATTTCGTGATTTGTAGTTGCATGTGTGCGCATTGCAATGTCATCTTGCATTCATTAAAAAAATAGTTGGTTATTTTTGTTTCCTTGCCTTATTTTTTACTTAAAGAGTACTCGACTTACGTTTTAATGACGGTATTTCCAAAGTATTTTTTCTCGAACATGCTTAAAATAATCCTTTTAATCTTCTTGCTACTAAATAATACAACACACACACAAAAAAATTAGTGACACATTATTTCGAAGCATTTTACTAAATTTTTCCGAAAACCGTAAAATGCAAATTAAACGGTCAATAAACGTAGAAAGAATTTGAAACATATAAAGGAAATCTATTGGAACAAGTATAAAAGTTCAATAAGATTATCTATTATAGGGAAGCTAATTACATCCCAGCTACATGTACGAAAAAACCTCGAAAAGCATAATGACATATAATAAACACTGCTCTAAAAAAAGCGAGAGTAATAGTAACGAAATATAAACTTTTCATTTGAAGCGATAGAATAAAAATGTAAATAATAAAACGCGTGAAACTTAATTTCCTTGAAATCTCTCTTATTCTCTAATGTATTTTTCCTGTTTTGCGTTTAAAAGAATGAAAGGTACTGTCTTGATTACTTCAAATATCTTCTTATTGAAGCTTTTTTATAAAGCGTGGGAAAATCTCGTTATTGGGCGCGATTGAAAGTTGTAATGATGGTTATTCTGTTTATGTTTCACAAGTATTGTAATAAAAGAAGGAAGTTTTCTATTTGGCCTTTTGAATCTCACTAAAAAGTTGCAAATTAGAATTATTTTAACTGCTTACTACAATAAAATTTACGCTCAGAAATTTTTAAACGGTATTTTTTTGTAGGTGCGTTGAAAGACGGGCGTTCTTTAGGGATTATAAGTCTGTGGACGCTTATCAGTGTTATAATTTTTTTTCATTTAACATGACTGTTATTAGTCTTTTTTTATGTCTACAGTTTTGCCTTGTCTCCCAAATCATTACATTAACCACAATATACAATTCCCATTTAGAAATTTTAAAGTGATCTTGCTTTTATATTCGTCAGCATTTAAAGACCGACATTCTTTTAGTGCTTTGGAGTTGGCGGATCTTATTAGTGTCATTATTTTTTTTAATTAACAAGGGCGTTATTCTTGTCTTTTAGATTTTCAGTTTTGTTTTGTTTTCTAAGTATTGAATTCTATCTTAAGTACAATCTTTATTAAAACAATTTTAAAGTTCATATTACAAAGGAAAATTTTTTTATTACTTTGATCATCTTAATACCTTTTATTTCCTTTCTCTATTTTATAGCATAATTAAAATAAACGTCATTTTTATTATGCATTTATCCAAAGAAAAAGTATTTAAAATTGAAATTATGGATAAATCAATTTATAGACTATGGAAGCACTTGATTCAGATGAAGGCTAAAAATTAAGGGCATTATTGCTTCTTTAACAGCCAATATTTTTAAAAGTTAAAGCTATACAAATTTCAAACGGGTTTCAAATATTAAATTCTTGATATTCTGTCGAATCGCTGGTTTTGATAACATCCACCGATGGTTCATATAAAAATCGATAATTGTTTTCAGTTTTGTGAACAGGAATGCTATTACTCTCAATTCCAGAATTATCACAAAATAAATAATTAATTATAACTTATAATTAGAAGATAAGACTTCTTCGACGTGATAATTAACAAACGAATAAAGATTAAATTATTAGTGGCATATTTACAGAAATAGCAGATAATTAGATTTATTTAAAGAGGATTAAAAATGTACTATTTTAATATACTTCAGTTTATGCAGTTTTTTAGGAATACATTAAAATTAAGTAAGATAATGAAGATGAGATAAAATTTCAATGAATTCTTGATAATGAGATAGGGGAAAGGAAATTTTATACCCTGATCATTTTTGAGTATTATAATGCATATCGCGTAATGTTTTCAATGAAAAATTATTTTAACTCTAACCTTATCAAAAGGGGGGGTATCGCAAAACTTCAACAGTTTATTCAAATATAATTGTTTGGCAGTTGAATGCTTCCAAAAGATAATGCCTTCTAACATTTCTCCAAAATGAATAAAATCTCTCTTCAGATGAATAAATTTTTATTACTCCGTGCTGTTGCAGTTGAGAATGAATCTATTTCTTAAAAATTCGGTACTGCCAATCCCTTGTTCCTGGTTACATGACTTTCTCAAATTAGATACCGTTCTTTTTCTGTTTGTTTCTATAGGGTTTTTAAAAGCTGAAATTTAATCAAATTTATCCTTTCTTTTATTTGCTGAACATAATTCTGAGGCTAAAAAAAGTTACTATAGGAGGATTTAAGATAGTGTGTATTGCTTGAGACATTGATCGTAAACCAGACCATCTTCTAAGCGAAACGGTATCTTGGCTATTTTGCTGTCGAAGTTTTAGTAGAATACCATAAAGTCCCTTAAAATTGTTAAATCCAAATTTGTTATTGATACAAATCTGATCTGGAACTCTCAAACTATTGTAATGGCCTTTTTGGACAAAAGACGATGTTGATACAAAGGGTGAATTTTCTGTTCAGGGTTCAATTTCACCTCGCATTAATTTTTGACCTACGGATATTTTAAACCTCCGTTAGTCGCATTATCTAAATCAATTAAACCAAACATTTAATTTTATAAAAGCAATTCGTTGGTTTTCTTTGGATTAATTAGAATATAAAGAGACTTTGTTCACAGAAAATTTAACCTTCTGTTAGTCGTAATATCTAATAAATACGCATGCAGTTTGCATCTAATAGCTGTTTTTAATGTATTTCAAAATGAATTTTCCTTATAGAATACTCATTTATATTTTCATTGGGATTAATTATTATAGTGATAAAGGGAAAAAGCATTAAAACCGGATGTGTGAACATTATCATAGAATAGATTTTATATCCGCGAGGAACATTGTGACTATTTAAGAATGAAAATGATTGTGACTAACGGAGGGTTAAGTATCAGGACTTTCTATTTTTAGGCAGTCTTTTGCTCATGCTTTTCACTAAACCTTTTGTAAGTAAAGTGGTGGTAAAATAAATAATTTCGTGACAAATCTAGCTCGACATTAAACTGAATCTCATCTTTATACAAGATTCGAAGAATAATGATCGATTTCATGAGTTTCGACGTATAATAAGGGAATTTAAAATAAACTGCCGGTAGTTAGAGCAAATAATACAATGGAGGCTGTAAAAGTAAGGTATTTTGCGTGTTGCAAAGGCAAGGGCGAGGAAACGGAGGCAAAATATTTGACATGCTGAGCGGAAAGCAGCATCATTGTATTACGAATGTTTGCAAATATTTTAATTAAGCATTAGTGGAGAAAAATATTTTAACATCGTTTGCGCTTTTATCTAACTGCAGTTTGATTCTTTCCTTTTTATTGCATGAATTTTAATTATTAAACATGGAAAATTACTGAATTAATTTAAAACTGTCAATTTTATCGGGAATTTTTCCCATTTAGTTCTGAAGCAAGACATTTTTAAGTAATAAGAAAACTTTAACCGTGTTTTGGAAGACTTTAGATTTTATCTAGCGTATTTGAAACATATCCATGCACATTTCTGTACATTCTGTATAATTTTTTCAAAGAACGGCTAATTTTGGGTTAAATATCGAACTACTTGCCACTGATTACGCGTTACATGGTGTTCAGCTGGAATAAATCGAGCCACTGCCTTTTCATTCATCTTTGAATAAATTTTCAATGCTGTCTATTCGTTTATTTCTAATTTTAGCGTTTTTCAAATTCTTTTAAGTTTCTTCGATAAGTTTCTTTAAAATGTTTTTTTTTTTGGTTAATGAGATTAATTTATGAATTTGCGAATTTTCCAATCTTTAGATTTTTTTTCTAGATTTAATTATGCAAGTTGTAAAGTTGAAATTTCGTGAAATGCGAGTGTTTGTTTGAAATTGCAGATTAAAAAATCTTCACACCTCCAGACTAAAGTTATCTCCGTTATTATCCTCTATTTTATTACATGCTAAGAAGAAGCAAAAACAGCAAATTTTAGGTATTTATGGATGAATCGCATTTTAACATACAATACATCCCCTTACTTAAGTTATATAAATTTGTTTAATCTTTTCATAAAATAAATTGTATGTATCAGTATCAACATTTATAAAATGATATAATTTAAAAAACATTAATTTAAATAAAATAATCCTCTAGTTAATCCTAATAATAAATAAATAAGGGATGGGAAAATCGTGAACCTGTAGATTGTTTTATAAAATTAAGAGAAAAGTAATTGAGTTGTCTTACATCTTTTCCTTCACGGTTTTGAGATGCGCGATAGTTTGGTTGCTGTTTTGTAAAAATATTCAATCTGTTTTCATTATTATAGCTCTTGAAAAGTAGTTTGAGACATATTATAGATCCTAAATGAAACGAGTAATTAAAAATTGGCTGCATTTTGAGGAATTAAATTCAACAAAGTCTTTACCTTCAAATTCGTAGTTCCAGCGGGAAAAAGATTACAAAGTATACTTAACCCATTCTTGGTCGGATTCTATTTCGAATCTTTGAAAAAAAGATTGTTTTCCATTCAAGGCGGGAAATCTCACCGCGAAAACATGAAGAAAGTAGGACTATTTGCGCCATTTCTTAGCAATATTCAGAAATACAAAAAATAATAGCGGAATATAACGAGAATTGCAAGTAAGGACGAATTCACTTTCAACGATGCAATTTTTCTCTTCGTCGCATGACATGCGACGCCGAACAAGAAGGGGTTAAATTTGTAAAATTAACTTTAATTTTTTTTTTCAGTTTGTGTGCTGGATGAGGAGAGGCTTGTAAATGAAAATTTTGGTTCCTTTTTGGCCTTATCTTTCTGATCATTTGATAACTAGCGATTTTTCAGAATATGCTGTCGTAACGTATCGTAACGTTTGAAGATGGGATCGTAATGGAAAATACGGTTTTCAAGATTGTTTTCAAAAGTTAAAAGAAAAGAAATTCTCCGTGACACCGATAGTTTCGCTTGAAATAGTTATTTAAGACAAAAAGATTGGAAATCCTTTTTTCTGTTGACCGCGCCATTTATTTTCAGAAATTGGTGATGCTAATAGTATGAGACTATATAATCTATTATATCTGAAAATCATAAATGGTATCGAGGAATAAAATACTCGCAGTCTGTTCCGCTAGATTACTGTATAATTCGAAAATATTAATTCAAAATACATATATTCAGTTTCTTCTTTTTCTTTAAATGCACGAATAGTAAGCCAAGAGTACGAAGTATTCTACTGTCCTTTTTTATGTATTTAAGTTGATACAATCCATCAAAAGCTATTATATCTTTTCAAATATCTAGAAATCACGAACAGGCTTAACGAATGTCATGAAA
The DNA here is from genome assembly GCA_013235015.1 of Araneus ventricosus. Taxonomy (NCBI): domain Eukaryota; kingdom Metazoa; phylum Arthropoda; class Arachnida; order Araneae; family Araneidae; genus Araneus; species Araneus ventricosus. The sequence goes on from BGPR01000005.1 coordinate 1,959,051, forward strand.
CAGTTTCCGGCGGAAAAGTATCTTTTAAAGAGAAAAATAAGCATATAATTCAAATACAGTTATCCTTTTAATGGAAAAATTCGAGCGAAATGTTTAACTATCCTCCAATTCCATCCGCTAATCCAGCTCTGCTTTCTAATCGTCAAAGATCTAAATCAATTTAGACGTTTTCAAAGTAGCAGAGTGCTTCAATTCGCATAAGAACTCAAGGGCAAGTTATTCGAGTATTAAATCTTTTCACACTATAAAGATAGTGTAAAAGCTTCACTTTTGCATTCTTTATGTGCGAGGATCCGTGTTTTATGAACTCCGAATCATTTATATGCGCGATTCAATGTTCTCATTATCATGTTAAACTTTTTCGGAAGCCTTTATTTGTGATTCTAGTCTCGCCTTAACGCTATCTTGTTAACTCGTAATTGTATTTTGGAAGTTGGCTTCTTAAATGTTATTCTAAGTGGATTCAGGACTTTCCCTTTATTTATACTTATTAGTGGAAACATTTATTGTCCATCATTTGTCTTTCCGTTGCTCTTTTAATGTTTAAAATATATTTCGCTCAGTTTTTTTTTTTTTTATCCTTTCAACTTTATTCTTTAAAAGGAACTCCTGTCAATAAAGTATTTCTGTTCCAATAAAAGGAAAAGTTCAGTTTTCATTATTTTTATTTAAACCTTTCATATTAGGTTTAGTGACTCTTTTTTTTTATTTTTAGTCTTTCAATCTTAATTCTAAAAGTAATGACACATCGGATTAAAATACATTTTAGAAGTTATTGTATCATTGACAATATCACTTATTGCTACGAATTATTATCTTGGAACATTTTGTGATTTGTTAAGGTAATTTGAATAAATCAATTAAACTAAACGATAATCACGGCTAATCGTGCATTTAATGGTTTAAAAGGACATCTGGAATCTAAGCTAATAAAGCACAAACCTAAAATTTTACTTCATAAAACCATTTTCAGACCCATTTGAACTTTTGCTTCAGAGACTTAGGCCACGACCCAGAGACGGGAATACCTTTTGGATATTTTTGAAAGAATAATTTTGAGAAGTATTCTAATGGAATTGTGTTGCATAGAGTGTGACGTAGAAAATAAAATCGAGAGTTATACAAGTGTAAAGATAATGATATTATTAAATTTATAAAATAATGAAAGATGAGACGGGCAGGTCAAGTTATTCGGATGCTATCTGAGCGCACCCTTAAAAAGATCTTGCAAAACCAATGGGAAAACGTCTTGGAGGACGGCCTAAACTTAGATTGACTGTGCTGATAGGGATTTTACTAGATAAGTTAATTGAAGAAATGTCGCTGAAAACAGATCAAGATGGAATAAACTCATTGAAAGAGCCAAGACCCACTCTGGGTTGTCTAGCCACTGATGATGAATTTGAATAGATCTGTGGGGTGTACGAACTCGAGCGAATGTCTAAAAGCCAGAGCTCCTACCCTTTTTGAAAAAGCATTTGATAAAAGCTTTAAGTTCCAACATACATTTGATAGCAAATATTGAATATGAAGTAATATTAAATACTGTCATCTTTATTTAAATTGAAATTGTAACAGACATACGGTGCGTTATATTTTTGTTTCAATCATTTCAAACTGCTTTTTATCTGTGCAGAATGTGTTACAAACTGAAACAAGAAAGTTGATGCAAATTCGTAATCACGAAAAACTTATGAAGTACCTAAGCCTTATTTTTGGGAAATGGGAAAATCTGTGATAATTTCTATTTTTTATATGTATGACGATTTTGAAATGTTTTAAATCGTAACGTTATCGATTAGAGATTTGATTGTACTTGAACAGAGTAAGATTTTTGACCCAATACAGTTTTCACTTATCAAAGCGTTCTGTTAATAATGACACAATGCTAATGCAATTTCAGTCATACCTGGAAAATAAATTTTTAAACCTACCCTCATATTGCCTAGTTGACAGCTGAATTTGACAGGAAGATTGCAGCAGAATAATCTGCTCGAAAACCTAGATTTCTTGATCTCAAGCGTGAAGGACAATTCGAATAAAATAACAAGTGGAGAAGTTCTCCGTAAGAGTTCATGTCAGTTTTTCAACTGAAGTTATATCATTTTTGAGGTTTTTCTTCTTTATTACTTACTTCCTATGATATGAAGGTAAATTCATATCCGTTTTTTCCCCATAGTGATACCGAGAGTTATTTCTTCGCAGAATTTTATCGAAATTTGGCTATCTTCCCCTACATTTCCAATAGGAAATTTCAATTTTCCGTACTGACTTTCATATACATCTATTCACATAGTTATACCAAGAGTTATCTCTTCGCTGAATATTAGCGGAATTCTGTTGTCTTCCGCGACACTTCCAATAGGAGCTTTCAATTTTCCGTTCCGACATTGTTTCGAAAGAGTGGCCATTGCATTGTGCTTGTGATTCCAACATCCTAATTCATCCAGTTATTATTCTCACCCTCTCTTTTTTCTCCTAAATGTTACTTCTTTTTATGATCACTAATTCCTTTTTTAATTCTTTTTTCCATCCGCATGCTTCGTTTGCGCCGTTATCTTAATCTTGCAACGTACACCCTGGGAGACGTTTAAACCGCTTCATTTGTAATCCAGGTTCATCTAATTTCATTGTAATCCGATTCGGATCTTGTCAGTGAAAATAACACGATAGCTTAAGCGGAACAGATAGCGCGTGCGCATGACCGAATCTTTCGCCGCAATTAACATAACTCATGTTCGATTGCGAAAGGGTGTTCAACTTTTCTGTCATCCAAAATGTCGCCAAACTTCCTAGGAGCTACAGCTATCATTATGGCCAATCTTGTGATGGTTATTTGAAAATTGTACATCTCTTTCAGCGGAATGTGTCTGCCAACTTTTCTTCCTCTCGATTGTCCTTGCCCACACGTATGCCTATAGATTGCAAGTGATGCGTAGTGGATGAATCTTCCTCGCACAGAAAACACGATTACTCCAGAATTCTATTGTAGTTTCCTTATAAGATGATTCGGCATTTTTTAGTTGCATTATTTAATTGTTAATGAACTCAGCTCAGTATCTATTGATGAATTACTTAAAGTACAAATTGCCCAACTAATCCTCAAGAGGCTTACTAGATGAATTTCACTCAAAATTTTTTATGGTCAGTGATAGTTGAAGTTAACAATATGGAGAAATTAACTCGACACATTATTAGCCCCTTAACTGTTTAATTTTCTTTGCTATCGTTGATAAGATGATCCCTTCTGTTTTGGAAAAGGGCTGTCGTTTTCATTCATCTCAGAAGGCATATAATACTAGATGTTTATAGATTCTGCGTAATTTTTGCCTAAAATTATAAAGCTAATTAATGATTAAATTTCAGTTTTAAGACTAAAAAATGCGATAATTCAAGCACGAGTATTCTCGGGCTTTTAAGTTAAGCGGTTAAATTCAGTTAAGTAGTCCTGAATATAACTCTAATGAATTTAAAAGTAAATGATATATTTGAATAGAATTTAGTTTTAAATATTAAGAATTGATTTTCTCTGTAATATTTTTTCTATATTTAAAACAAAAGGTATTTGAATTCATGGAAATTTTTCTATAGCTCCAAAACATAATACCATTTAAGTTGCTCGTTGCATACTGGTAATTGAATTATTCTTGATTCTAGAAAATAATATAACTGCCAGAGGTTTTATTGGCTTTCACCAAATATTTACTTTTGGCTCAGTATTTTTAATTGGATGAATTGATTTTCTTCAAACAAAAATAATAAACTACTTAAGGGATATTTTTTAAGCTTCATTGATTGGCAAAGTTTTCATTGTGCTTCAATTCAAATTCGATTTAGTGTTTTTTCCCCTCAGCCATTTATATAAAACTCAAATTTAAAAGTCAGGCGACAAAATTCGAAGAAAACTTGGATTCTGTCTAAGTGTTATTATTTGTTACATTATTAGTTATTTATTTATCGCGCTTATGATATCAAGTAAGATGTTAGGATAAAAAGTAATATTACATTGAAATGTTAAGAATTTTAAAGAAACTGAATGAGGAGGAGAAGATAATTTTTGGAGACCAGGTAAAATTTCAGTTCAGTGGAATACGAAATAGCTATAAACATCATATAAAAAGGTTTTGACCCGAGAGATTTGTTTTTACTCATATGAACTTGGAAGACTTCATATCTCAAAATGACTATAATGTGAGCTAAATCGGAAAGTAAACTGATGCAGATTAACGGGGTTGACGCGACTCTTTGGTAGATTCTCTTGGTTGTTGTCGTTTCTATCATCTTGAAATATTACTGTGCATTCTCATTTGTTAGCATTCTTTAAAAAATTAGATACAAAATCTATGCACAATTTTGTTTTAAAATGACGTTCTTCATTTGGTGTAGAAGTTGTCGTATGTATCCTTAGTGCGTTCTGATCACTTCTTAAGCATATTCAATCTAATGCGGTATTATTTTTTCAGCACAGGTGAATACCGTTTATGAGCAAAAAATATATTTAAAAAATATGCAAGGCAATGTATTTTTAGAAAAGCTTATTCCAGATTTTGATAAATTCATCAGCTTAAAATTGCCATTTGATTGTCAGCGAATTGAATACAGATTCCCTGAGTGTGAAATGGGCATTGTTTCTTTTCGACGTTGTGAATCTCAAACTGTGAAATTCCAAGCATTGTACAAAAGTATGGCAGTTCAGAAAAGTAGTCCAAGAATCATTAGTTTGGCACTAAACTGGCGTATTTATTGATGATTCTTGCACTCGTAAAAAGCGTCTTCAGAACAACTTCGAAAGAAAGGGCAAGGCTATTCAATGGTCTTTTGTATTTCCCCTTCCCTATAGAATATCAGGATCGTCCTACTCGACTACTAGTCACACATCATAAAGGATCACCCCTCTTATGTGTGGGGCGGAAATGTCCTCCCTCTTAGAGTTCTTTAGTCCCCAACCCCTCGACCAATTGTTTGTCAATTGAATATGCTTTAGCACCGTTGTAGTCTTTGAAAAATGGTTGCACTTTCTATTAACTATCAATCTTAAGACGATATTACGTTTTCAGGCGGCTGAAGATGTGAATTCCAACTGAAGAAATGCTTTTTAAATCCTCAAACGTGTTTGTTTTTGTCATTGTTGCATTTTCGAAACTTTTCCAACGGCAGTCGCTTGATGATGATTATTGATAACTGTTATCCAGCATGTTTCATGATTTCCTTTTGTAAAATATAAATTTGTCTTTAAAAATGATTTTTGTAATGGTAGAGATAAAGTTTTAAAATGCTCTTTAATATTTTAGTAAGATATTCTAATAATACTCTTTAATATCTTTTCAAATTTTATTTTGTTTTGAATGAAAATTAAAGCGGAATTCTTATATCTAGAGAATTTCGGATTCTTATTTACTTTTATTTTTTATTGGTTCAGTGCAGTAAATTATTTTGCTGTGGTATTGCACTCTGTATTGTACGTTTGTCAGAATGGCCGTGTTAACCTTTTAGGTGTGCTATTTTCAGGGAAGTGTATTTCAGAAACCCGTATAATGCAACAACACTCCTTAAAACACCTTGATATTTTGAATTTCTTAAAAGTAGGATATTTTTTCGAAAATAAATAAATATAAATTCAGTGTGGGTTTTTGAAATGGAAGTGTTCCGTTCGTTCCATCGCAAGGACTAACAAGCAATAAAAAAAAAAAGGAGCACCATAATAAAATGATTTTTAAATCAAATTCATTTGATTTAATCATTACTGTTAACTAATTTGATTGTTAGTTTATCAAAGGGATAAAATATAGTTAGGAATAGCGAAAGAGATATAACACACTCAAAAAATGAATCTGTCTAAAAGTGATTATCTGAAAATGTTTAAATACAAATTGAAATTTTTTCAGGGAGAGAACAGTACGGCAATTTCTCTTTCTCTCTGGAAACGAAGGGGAAAAAAAGTATGAATGAAATTTGTTTGAATCCATTTTCGAGTTAAATCTATCTGAAGATATGAAAAGTGATTTAAAATTAATTCCTTTTTAAATATGCTTGCATGGATTGGATCTATATTAACTTAACCGTATTTCTCAGATCTAAATACTTAATGCAGAATGACTGTGTTAACCTTTAGGTGTGCTATTTTCAGGGAAGTGTCTTTCAGAAACCCGTATAATGCAACAACACTCCTTAAAACACCTTGATATTTCTGAATTTCTTAAAAGTAGGACATTTTTTTTAAAAGAAATTAATACAAATTCAGTGTGGGTTTTTGAAATGGAAGTGTTCCGTTCATTTCATCGCATAGACTAACAAGAAATAAAATATAGGGAGCACCATCATAGAATGATTTTTAAATCAAATTTCACTAAATGAAAAGTGATTATCTGAAAATGTTTAAATACAAAGTGAAATTTTTTCAGGGAGAGAAAAGTGCGACAATTTCTCTCTCTCTGGAAACAAAGGGGGGAAAAAAAGGATGAATGAAATTTGTGGGAATACATTTTCGAGTTGAATCTATCTGAAGATTTGAAAAGTGATTTAGAAATAATTCCTTTATAAATATCCTTGCATGGATTGGGTCTATATTATTTTAACCGTATTTCTCATATCTAAATACTTAATGCAGCTCTATTTTCCATTTTTCCTAAAAGAAATTTGATGTTCTTGGCACATTCTGTTAAATACACTTTGCAAAAAAATAAAGTAAAATCGGTTGTTAGTTTTCCCCAACGAAACCTTGCAGTTAAGTTTTCACTCTTGCTCATCTTCTTACAAATGAGTTATTATATTTTGTTTTTGTAAACGCATTTTTTAAATCTCTACTGTATGATTATTTATTTGGTTTCAAGACATTTATCAAAAGATTTTTTATTATCTTAAGTTAACACACACTTTCTTATACAAGTTTTACTTATAAAATGTAAATGTTTTAAATATAATTAAATCGTTGATTGCAGAAACAACTTGGATCATTTTTTTCTCCCTCAAAATTGCGTTCATGCTGTTTTCGCATTCTAAAGGAGTATTTGCACAATGAGAGAAGCAATGGCAATAGTCGAGTAAAGTCACATTATAGGTATATAAAACCTACCAGGTGGAAAAAAATTAATCATTTTATTAAAACTCCCAGTATTTTGATACTGAGTCATGTGGATTCTGTACTCAACGATTCAATTCCAATATATGTGTTGACTGAGTAATAAGTTATGCGTTCTTTTTGATTTTCAAATAAACTCTGATCTCTTATTTAAACTTGTGAAAAGCAGTAGCACTCAAAGACCTCTCTATATATTCAGTATGCCGGTGAATTTATTTTCAGAAGGTTATTTTACGATCAACTTATTTTTCGTAATTTTCATTAGTTTTGAGTTCCTAGAACTAAAAATGCTGATTAGCAAAATATATTTAATAAAAATTTCGTGGAACCAAAAGATAATATACTTAAAAACTAGAGAAGCGCTCTTACTTTCTGCTAAATGTTATTAATATCCATTCTTAATTTAATCATTCTGAACACTGTATTTTCTTGAACGCAATTAACTTCTCGAACCGTTATACTTACACGCTGATTGTAACTAAATTAGTGATATAATTGCCTCTTCAAATGATTTCAACGAAAACTATTTTCTTAACACGGTTCATGTAGCTTTACTTTGCGGACTAAATGTAATAAATGTACTGTAATACAGTACATATATGTACAGTAATATGCGTGACTTTCTTTGAAACACTTGAATTTACAAGCCAGAAGGAATATATTGTTATATTGTAATGTTAGACCATAATTTTTGTAAATACTCCGTAAACGAACATAATGTTGTTCATATGTCTCTTTCCATCTTGGGAGGTTGCCAGACCCTTCAAACACCCACGTGGACAAACACTTCATGCTGAGGATTGTTAATTGAGCTAAGGACATGGACGTGCTTCGTTGGGGTTCCAGTTGTCCCCTACTGTGACACAAATGATGGTCTGGACGCGCATGGCTTCCTGTATTGAAGAAAGGCACGTGCCTTCCTCGCAGGCTGCCAAATCTGAACATTTATGGGCTTCAGGTCGTAGCAAGTCAGATAAATGAATAATCTCATCTGGTAAAGTGTAGCACAGAAAAGACGCATTACTAAACCAGGAATCAGTCATATCTGTTTATGCTTCTAGTACGATATCTAAAGTTTGATGCAAGTAAAAATTGATATATGCTTTGCTATTCTTGTTAGTTTCAACGTTCTTGTTAGTCAACGAGAAAGGCAGAAACTTGTTTACTTTCTCATTCCTGAAGTACTTGTTATCTTGGCGCCTACCGGCAAATGGACCACCTGAGATAGTAAAATGCATTTTTCCTGATAACCACTCCCATCTCTTTATCTTCTTGAAGCCGTCGTTAGTTTTCCATATAAGTTTAGGTAGAACTTCAGGTCTTCTTTTCAACCAACCGTTCTTCCCCACATTGTGAATTGTGAGGGTGTAACACATTGTTGTTCGATAACCATACATCACCAATATCGTTGATCTATGGCTTTGGACATACTTTTCACGGGCTAACATGGCATATCCCACTCCTTCAGCAGACGACAGAGTACTCATTTGTCAAAATTCCAACTCCACCTATTCGAAGAATTTTGAAGTTTTCCTTCCTTTTTCCCGCAATAAGTAGATTATTCACCGCCTTTTTTAAATTTTAAAAACTTTAATTATCTGTTAATTATTTTGATTTGCTAAATAATGCCGATGGTTCTTAAAATTCATCAAAAATTCTTATGCGCTGCAATAAGCAGAGAAACCGCAGAAATGTTTTAGCCACATACATATCTATTTTCTACTGGCATATTTTATATTTTCTAAATATTTGTTTTATAGATTGGAAGTTATCGCAATCTGATTTTGTTTATTGTAAATAAATTTATTCCTAGAATAAAATTTATTTTTATTAGTTGATATTTTTATTATATTATGTAATGTTTATTTTCTAATATATATGCACACTTGTCGGAGTGAAAGATTTTCTCTAAAAATGCAATTTTTCCCCCCTCTCAACTGGAAAACCTAATTTAAGACTACAAAGCAAATACATTTTTCTTGTATGAATTATAGATAATTCTTTCTCTGTTTTCGACTAGAGTATGTTTAAAAATTTTTTGCATTTTCCAAAATCAGATTTCATTTTTAAAGCAAAATTGATAAACGATATAAAAAAGTTAATAAAAAATATTCAGTTTTCATTTAAAATTAAAATAAAATTGAGCAATAATATTTTTTGTAGATACATTTTTGTGGTTTTGACTCCTTTAGTTTAACACAATTGAATTATATTGTAAAATGAATGATCTAGCGATTGAAATAGTGTTGAAAATCTTCAGTAATTTTCCAAAAAATGTATGTATTGCCCAGTTGCAGATTAACTGACAAAAGTGAATTTTATTGCAACTCATAAATGTATCCATCAGTTATAAATGCGGTATGTTATATTTTGAACTTACTACGACACATCTGTTCGACAAAAAATAGGATAATTGTTACTAGTTTAAAAAGGAATTGCGTAGATCAGTAACTAGCCTTGTATAGTTAAGTAATAAAGTTCCGAATTTTGGTATTAAGTTTGAAGCCTAAATGCATGTACTGAATTCTTAACCCATCTAAAAATGTTTGTCGTAATCAATCATCCTATAATAAATAGTTTGGCAATAACAGATTACATAACTAAATAAAACGAATGTGTGTTTTCTGACAACATATATGTGTGTTTTCTGACAACATTCCTGAACTGGAAAGGATCCAAATGGCTCTAAACACGGGGATGCAGGTGGTGTAATGTAATGTAATGGCAACATTCCTGAAGTACTAGTTAGACAGTCACGGTTTGCTATCATGGTTCGTCTGAACCAACATATACATTCTTTCCTATATTACGCATTGTGGAGGCATTTTACATAAATAGTAAGAATAAGGCAGCCACTCCATCTAACCGCATGTTTCGATAGAACTATGAAACTACTTTATCTTTTGTCAGTCTATTGTTATAATCGTAGTTTTGGTAATAATTCTGGTTTAAAGATGATAGTCTAGTTAAATATACTCGCACCTTCTAGACTGGAAACAAAGTATGGATTAATAATTATTTTATAACAAATATAAGTAACGAATTTTGTTGATATATAGCTTAGCTTGCCCACCAGTGCATTTTAGAAGGTAAAGGTAAAAAAAATTTAAGGTTGGATATTTAGATAAAATGGTCTATCAGCTATAAAATAATTGAATAAAATCGATAGAAAATCTATGGAAGACCTTACTCAATCGCTGAATGATAGAACGCTTGAAAATTGGAAGGAAAGCAAGTGGTAACAACTTACTTTACTTCTGTTTTGCCTTAGGTCGAAGTAATACTTGTAAGAGTCATCCCTTGAAGTCGGGAAGATTTTGACAACTACCCAATTTACCATCTTTAATAACTGTCAACTTCTTGCAGTGATGTCTGTGGATATTTCTTTCAATTGTACATGTTTTTGTTTTCTTAAAAATGATCCTTACTGATGGCTTTCATCTCTTCATTAGATAAATCTCAGTTGGAGGAGACGTTGAGAGTGAACGGGAAAGGCAAGAAAATGCGGAAACCTCGCACAATCTATTCCAGTCTCCAGTTGCAACAGCTGAACAGGAGGTTTCAAAGGACTCAGTACCTCGCCCTACCCGAGAGAGCGGAGCTTGCGGCCTCTTTAGGCCTCACCCAAACGCAGGTAAGATTGACCTTCCCTGACGCCCTCCCCCCTCCCGGTTTAAAAGATTTCGGTCAAAAGGTCAACCCTTCCCCCGTCATTTATGCGGTACACATGGTGGGTTTTCGTGCCAACTCGTATGTCCAGTTGGTCTCACCCGCCCACCAAACTGTCTAATGAGCAAAATTTACGCGTTTTTCTTTTTTTGCAATCGACTAGTGTTGACCAAATAAATTCAATTTGATTATTCTTATCGTGAAAAGCGTATCGAATAATATCTTAAAGAGAGTCCATTTCAGACCAAATCGTACCAATCAAATTTTTAAAAATGTAAAAATAAAATTAATAAATATTTAATAGTTGTGCAGGATTTGAATTTTTTCTACGAATTTTTTTCAGCGAACCTAAAAATGCAATATCAATAATTTAAAATGAACTGGACATGTGTACCGAAATCTCGTCTAAATTTTGATACCATTTTTAAAAAATGGACCTCAATAACTAATTTTTTTAATCACATGAATTGTCTTTTATCAAGTAATAGTTATGAAAGTATCGATTTAATGAGTTCGCTTTAATTTAATAAGGTTAGACTAAATAAAATACAAATAAATCCGCTCATTTTCTGGTGATGGTAATGCAATGTAACTGATCTGAGAGGGCAATGAAGATTTTTGTTTCAAACGCGTTTTAAGTATGGGGAAAGATGAATTGAACTTTGAGTTCAATCTTCATTGCTTTCGAATGACTAGTTCATTGCAGGGAATTCACTAGAAATGTTGTAGATAAATTCGGTAATCAGAATGTTAATTAGGTAATCCGAAGGATTAATTGCTAAGTCACAATAAAAATGGTAAGTACCCATTCTTTTATTTCCCAGTCTAAAAGGCGTGAATTTTTGGAAATTCTGGATAAACATATCCAGGTATGTAAAATTATGTATTTCCTTCAGAACGAAGCTGTCGCATTTTTCGAAAATCTGTTGCAGTGGGTATGCAATTTTATTTTTTAGTTTTTGAATTGAATTAACGTCATTTACAGCTACTGCTTCTACAATAGCGACGATGGTTAGTGTTTTAAACATTTTTTCTTTCAAGTTTTTATAGCATGTTTACTAGATTTTAAGTAAATCTGATGGTAAATTAAAATTTAATATTAAGAAAAAGTTACGACATCGAATTTATAAGAGATAATGTACGCGACTTGAACTCGCATTAAAACTTCTTAGGTTTATGAAAACATTTTTCTAGTTTTTGGTATAAGCCCTGAGTATTTCGCGGATATGTGTCAATCGTTCACAAAAATTTATTTTTGGAGTTTTGTTTGATTACTTTATTTTTAACGACTGTATTTATATTAGATACTTTCATTTCTAACTATAATTCAGTTCTAAGACTAAGGGGATATATAAATATTTACTCGTAGAAATGTGACATGCTTTCTTTGAGACCTTTTAACGGTTATTTTTCTTTTCCTCCAAGTTGTTTGGAATGACAGCGATTTCGAAATAATTCTTTCTGTTTGGTTTTGAATGCAAGATGCCAAATCCCTCGTAACTCAGGTAATGTTTATAATCTCTTGCCTGTTTTGCTAGAAATCGAACACATTAAAAAGACAGAAATGGCGAAATAAATTTTGGAAATAAACGCAGATTTATTATTCTTTTGTGTCAACATTAATAACACACTTTTTCTAAACGAGTGTTGTAAAAAAAAGGTTAATAAAAATCTTTATAAAAAAAGTTGACTTAATTGTGGATTCAGTTAAAATTATGTCCCTAAATCAAGGAGCATGCGTATTAATAGCAAAACTCAAAAATAGTCAAATAAAGATATCAAAATATCTAAGTTGTTAACGGAAATACAGTATTCGCAGTCATATAAAATAATCAAGCAACGTACATTATACACAGCATTCCTTTTTCCAGTTGTATCACATTTAGCCAGCTGAATTATTCACCAGCTTCTTTGTTTTCATAATTCATTGGTTTTTTTTAACTTTGTGGTTACTTAATGCTCTTGTAGCTTAGTAATGAAATGCGAATGAATTTTTTCATTAATTAATGAACCGAATATATCTTTAAAATATATTTTAAGCATTAAAAAAAAATCAGAATCCATATCGAATAATTTTAATGAATTTTAGTAAACACAGCAAAACGTCCATGCACTTAATATAAAAATTTACGTATCCTTCAATATCTAGTTGAGAGATAAGAGAAAGAAATGGGAATGCAACTCAAAAATCGAGGCATTCGATAATCGGGTATTCCATACGAAACTCCTTTTGTAATCATTCGAATCGTTGTAAAAAGCAATATTCAAAAAGAGTATCATGAAAAAAAAAAATTCCTCAAATAATAATATAAATAATACAGAATTGTTGGTCCAGTAATTAGTTACAATAACAAATGGAATGAATAAAATTTATTTCATGGTTAAAGCAATATACTACTTTTTCTTTAATATATAAACCCAGGTTCAATAAATTCCAACTTATTTTCCTCGTGACTATATGCGACTTTTCCCTTGCTTGTAATTTTCTTCTAAAGTAATCTCTTCTCCCTAATAAAGAAATTTAATCTCAGAGCAGCTTTTCTCATCCAAAGTGTAAGCAAACTCAAATAAGCTCTCGAAAGTCTGTCTTCTGATCCAACTTTAACTGGTAGTTTTGTCTTTCAACGAGCGTCAACTTGGAGTGGAAGTAACAAGTTGAAGGCGATCCTCCCCGTTCCTTGTTGACTCGGTCCGATGCGCCCCAGCCAGACCGTTACGCAAGTGAAGTCCTTACTCAACCTGTTCTCAGAAAAAAGAGAAACAACTTATTTCTTTTCGTACCTTTAACTCGAGTGTAGCGAACACAAACACCACGCACGCTCAATTGCCAAGGACGAAAACACTGTTGAACACTCCGCCTTCACCGAATCCGCGGATCACTCTACAGGACTCTCTTCATTGAGAGATTCCCTTTAGGTCTTCAAGTGAGTGTCACTAGGTCGTGAGGATTCATCCAAATAAACGGGTAGCATTTTTTAAAATGCGTCATTCCTATGAGTTTCTCGAGAAAATGAGTGTCAAGGCCAGTCAGTATAGGCAGAAATATGACAAACCTCTCTAGAATATCCAAGCGGGCCCTTACTTTTTTTTAGCAAATGAATTAAGTTTTATACTGCAGAAAAAGCGACAAAGGAAAACGTTTGACGATGTGGATGGCTTAGCTCGTGGATAACCAAGCTTAGAAGTTTTAAGCATGTTTCCTTTGCACGTGTTTTTGGGGTCAATGAATTTCACGGGACAGTATAATTAGAATTGTATTAAACTTTTCTAAATATTTATGATACTTATTTCTTTTACGTGAATTTTTAAGGTTTTGGGTTGAAAGAACCGGAATACTGAACGACCAAGTACAACAAAAGTGCCTAATAGAATTGTTTTCCAAGTTTCCAGCCGAAAGAGCAACATGGAGATGAAATAAGAAAAATCCACAAATAGTCAATTACTGCGGATTATAAGAGCGAACTTGTTTGCGTTCCAATTATACCCGATTTTACAGGAAAGCAGACACATCGATTTAAAGCTAGGCATAATCGAGGACTTTCTGTGATTCGCAGATTCAAATGCAACTCTAGACAATTTTGTCGGATAAAGAAAATCATTTGAAATTATTAGAAGCGAAACTTAAAACTTTATTATCTTTTTAAACTGAATTTTTAAAAAAATTTTCCTAAAACAGGCAAACTGATAAACAAAACTCAACAAAGGCGTGCATTCCAAACATATTTCGACATATTCCGTATCTCCCGACGATCTTATAGAAATATTCCTCCGTATTTACCTTTGACTTGACCTTGAGAAAAATATTAACGTATCACGCCTTTTCCTCTTCGACCCAAAAGGTTCGTAAATTGTCACTTAGATACTCTTTGTCAAACTACTCTGTGCACTAGTCGAATCTGGAGCATCCCCTGGTGTAGGGCGGTGCCGCCGCAAATGCCGATATCATCTCATCCAAAAGCCCTCTCACGATACCACTCGTTCTCGATGGTATCTTATTGAGAGAGCGACCGCAACCGAAAGGGGGATCTGGGAGATGTCTTTGTTAGGAGTGCGCGTGCCAGAACCACTAGTTCGCTCTCTCTACGGGGTTCTGTAAACTCTCCGAGAGGGGGTCCTATAACGACATCCATAAAACCCCAGTTGATTGTTGTCTCCAGCCGCGAAGTGGGGTCTTATCCATATTGAATAGATATAAATAAAGGATCAGGGAATTCGTCTTATGCATAAAGAACAAAAATGCGCAGCATACATGCAATCGGCAATAATTTCTGTAGACTGAAGCTATGGAGATCTTGCTACAGGAAGGAAAACGCCCTTGAGGCTTTTCAATAAACAAATAAAAGTACCACCCATTTAAGAGTAGCAAACTGCGCTCGGAAACTTCCGCAAGTTAAAATGTAACTGTAGCTAAGCTTATTTCACTGAGGGGAGGGTGAAAGTTTGTCCTTCTGTCTTTAACTGTGGTTTAATTGAAGAAGATTATGCAAGAAGTTCATCCAACCTTGCTTAAGGATTGTTTACTGAATTAATTGAACTCTAGTAGTAAGTCATTTGCATCAACTGCGATCTTGACAAAGTGAAACGAATCAATGACATTTCAGCGCTTTCGAAAACAATTTTTAGGCTATTAAAAGTAACAGGAATATTTTCAGCTATTTATTAGCGTGGCTAAAATAAAATGTATATTAAATTAGGACGGAAGAATAAGATCTAAAATCATATACGGTCTAATTTATTAACTGCTGCGATTAATATTAGATATAACTCAAGTACCTAAAAAAAGAATTTAATCTAGGTCTAAGTTCTTACTTCATATGCATAGCAGGTTCTCTTTCAGCGCAACAGATGGGGAGAGCAAGCAATTGAAATTAAATTAAAAAGAATTTCTTTACAAGAGATAACCTTCATTCCTAATCAACTAGACTTAAGTAGCTGTATTTAAGGATTTTCAATATGGAGGAATCCCCCTTCAATGTTGCAAACTTGGCTGAGGGTTTGATGGAAGTAGAAAGGGGAATGGAAAAAGGGGGGAACAGCACAACTTTTCGGACGGACGGACGGCAGCTACGGGACAGGGACGGACCCAAACTGAAAGATAGAGAGGAAGGGAAAAAAGAAACAGAAAAAAGAATGGGCCACACTCTGTATAGTATGAAAGGAGGGGGAGGGGGAGAAGTAAGCACAAAACCTGTGGAAGAGCAGGTGATAGATTGTCCGTCTGTCTTTGAACTGCCTTTGTTCTCTCCGCAAGGGGTGTTCTCGGCCTGTCTCGCATGAGAAGGGGGCTAGGTATAAAGTAAAAAAGACTTCCCCCCTCTTAGTAAGACGGGAAATCACAGGTAAGAGACCTAGTCGACAGGAATCGCATTAAAAACCCCCTTCTCTGCTTAGTTTATGTATTCCCGCGCTGAGAGGTAAACACGCAGAGTGAAAACGGATTTGTCAGTAATTTTCTGGGGTTTTGCGGCAAATGATGAATAAAATACTTCGCAGGGCAGCTGGGGCGAGCTCATTTGTTTCTGCGTTTGCCACATGCAGAAAGAAAAATTGAATGCAGTTACGACACATGCTGCTATTTACAGTCCACAAATCCTACTCGTATGTCTTTAACAGTTCTTTAAGCGAACGCTCTTCGAAGATTTGCATGTACTTCACTGAGATTTGTAGGGAATTTCTCAGACAGTTACATAATATACAGAAAGAAAGAATAGCTTTCTAAAAATATCTCGATTAATTGTTATTACATACGAGGCATGTTAATGAACTTTGAGGATAGACGTCAATTTTTTTTCTATATAACATAACACTGTATTCGTAATCGGATAGATGTTAAATACCTTGTTCATTAGGTAGCTATGGAGAACAAAAATTTTGAAATGCATCGATTGAAAAAGATGAGCTAAATTATGGATCTAAGACGAATCGGATGGATTAGAAAAATTTAAATTCCATAATTTGATAGATATTTTAAACAAGTTGAGAAAAAAAATGGTTATGTTCTTTTTATGTTTTTAAGTTCCACATAATTCATTATATAAAAGTTTACATCATACACAATATCCAAAAAAATCCCGCATACGTTATTGTAGCCATTGAGGTGAAAGTTACACTGGCTATCTGAAGCGGAAAGAAAGTAAGATGTATAAGAGAGAATGAAATTTCAATTTATAATTTTCTGATAATGAGTCTCTGAAGAGAAAATAGTTATAAATGGGTCTTTCACTTTTCCCCGCTATCTAAAACAAATTTCTTCCTTAATTTCAGATATTCGATAATCTGAATGAGAAAGATTAAATGTCTAAACATGAGCGACTATAAATATAGTCTAAACTTACAGAAATCTACTCTTTGTCTTTATATATATTTTTAAAGGTAAACGAATTTTTTCCACTCCATCCTTCCAAGAGCCAAGTTACTTTTGTTGGAAATGACTTCATTTAACGATTTAAGAACAGTTAAATTGGCAAGAAATTCACCTTTAAACTAGTGAAAACGAAAGTCATTCTTTCTTTTCACTTATTTAGTTTATGGTTTGTTTCACACAATGAATGAAATTCTTTTAATCTTTTCTAACTTTCAATTGAATTTTTGCTTTTCTTTTTTACAAAAAACAAAGAAGATTCTCTTTTTTGATAGTATATTTGCATTGCTCATTGTAAGCATCTGGAATATAAAATTATACGTTCTCCACCCAACCAATGTTTTTCTTTTAAAAGCGTTCTTAATATACCAACATCAAATTAATGATTCCCACATAATCTCGATCAGGAAAAGAAGCATGGGAAATTTTTCTTGCAACGGAATGAGCTAAGTTAATTCGAGCGTGTCCATCCAAATAAAGGCGGCAGCCAGTCCATATTGGCGCATTCTTTGAAGTGAAATCTATATGAAATACGGTAACAGAAAGCGACAGTAAATAATACAAATGGGCCTGCAGAATAGGCACTTTGTGTCCAAAAATGCTGTCGTGCATATCCCCCTACGGTCGGCAGCTGTCTCTTTTGCAACGGTTGCACAACCAAAGCAGGAAACTTCAGAGACTCGCTTGTGCCGGAAACACGCTTTCCTTAGTGCTCACCCAGGGGACAGAGGGCGCCAGTGGACAGCTGGACAACCCTGATTTCTTTTTCTGATGCCCCCTATTTTTAAGCTTTACAGCTACGTTTGTGATGCACTGGACTCTGAAGAAGTGCCATGAAAGCCGCAGTGAAAGCTTGAAGTTTCTATGCTGCGGATATTCAAATTTAATATCTTTTTAGTTTAAGTAATTCATGAAATGGATCTTATTGTAAAAGAATCATTAGCATTATGTTGATGAATACACTTGTTTAATTTCAAAAACAATGCATAGTTGATTTTGAGTAATATAATTAGTTGTGGAAATTGCAAGCTTATCGCAATTTAAAGTAATTCGTGTTCATGAGGGATGTAGTTCCTTTATGGGAGGAAATGTTTCTCAATTATTTCGAGTACTTTTCTGTTTTTTTAAATGTAAATGCTAATTGTAAAAAAAGATTTTGTGCTACATATTGAATTACTATATAGTGAATCGGTTTTTTTTTTTTTTTTTTATGCAAATAGAACAGCATTTCTAGTATTTTTAAGGAGGTTTAAGTTACAACTTTAATAACGTAATAAAGAAATTCATTCTAGAATATAAGAATTCTGTTGGAACTTCAAGCAGAAAAGAAAATAAAAAAAATCCATTGCTTTTTCTCCAAACCATAAAATTAAAAAATCTCAGTTCATATGGCGAGCGATTTGCATTAATCATTATGTATTAATAAACTAAATGACTTTTCTTTATTCCTCTCTCTTTTATTGAAATTTGAAGGATTCAAATAAAAAAAAAAAACCAAAAAAAAAAACCCACGAATGTTTTCTTTTTTTTCTGAATTTATTGAAAAACATTTCGCTAGAAAAGTTAAATGGTAAATTTGCAATCAGATTTCCCAAAATTTAAAGCATAAGAATTTCTTTTAAGCGTTATTTTTATTTCGTAAATTTCCCTAGTTGATATAAAAGGTTAAGTTTCTAATAAATAAATTTACAGTTCAGAAAACTGTCAGGTTTGCACTGAAACAAAGTCTAAATTAACTTTTAGTTTTTTTAAAAAAAGGAATGCAAAATATTGCGGTTGGATTATTAAAAGACATTAAAATTTGACAAAATATTCAACTCCCAAGCATTTGATTTGATGAGTAACTTAACGAAGTACTCAACTTTTTATCCATTGTTTCGCCTTATTTCTGTCAGTTGTTTATAATTTTAAATTTACACTCATTATTTAAAATATCACAAAAGTTGTTTTTTTTAAATTACGCGACAATAACTGTAATATGAAATATTTACTTTGCAGCTGTTAAAGATTGAATGTGTTTTTCATCTTATTTATAGACGAATTTAAGTGTCTTGTCGTATATCTGATTCTTTTTTTTTCTCAGGTCTTCATGAAATAGTTCTTTATTCTTAAAATGTAAATGAAACAAACTTCTACGCGCAAAAAACGGCAGAATTTTTTCAAAACTATCGTTAGTTTTAAAAAATACGGGAATAAATTTGAGTCGTGCGAATTATGGGGAGGAAGTGAACCGTCTAATGAAGTAGAGCTTCAGCTCGAGCTAATTGTCCGTTGTCTATGTTAAGCGTACAATTAGGCAGTGGCGAGATAGCAGGACAACATCAAATGCGAAGAGACAGGTAGCTACAAGGAGTCAAGACTGACAGGAGTGACAGATGTAATTGGCATTAAGACAAGTATAATTAATACTGACCACAAGATGTAGGAAGAGGTTATCAATTTATACAGATTTAAGTGTCTAGGTGTAAAAAGACGAATAAAATAAAAGAGGTTAATAAACTAAAATTATACAGGCTTTCCCACTGACTAGGATGCGTTGTTATTGCTACTGAATTTTAGGAAAGCGTAAGTGTAAACCTTCAAACTGTGCATAAATTTAGATGTAAAAAGTAAATAAATAATAAGTAAATTAAATTTTTATTTGTTGCATAATCAAAACTTGATTCGGTATATATAGAACGGTTTTTAAAGCAACAGAAACACTCGATTATTGTAGACTGAGGATTTTATTCGCATGGAATATACAGTGGCGAAGCAAGTGGAAATGGTATCCGGTACATAATTTTATTCCGTTCACCATACGTGGCTTTAAATTGAAATAAATACACTAATATTGTCTCCGTGTCGAATGTCAAAACTGGCGTTCAAAGCATTTATACCCCGTTGCTAGTTACTAGGGCTAAATTTTGCAGTACGTTTCTATCAAAATGGCAACCGCACAGAAATGTCCCAAGTCGTGCGTTTGTCACCACTATTAAACAGTTTGTGTAAGCAAATAATAGTTTATCTAGATTTTCCAGCATAATTTAATAAATTGCGAGTTCTGACCATAAACCGAAACATCGGATTTCTTCAAGTCTTAATTTTGGTTTTGTTACTATAGGATACCGATTTAACCTAGGGGAAATGGCACATCAATGGGTCTAATTCATGTATACATTCTCAAAGACCATCTGTCAGGTGGCGTCTTTAAATGTTAAAATGCGAATTGCGGCTACAATTGATTTTTTTGGGAATCTATGCTTTTTATCCATCTATTTCTTTTTATTTATCATTTACCTATCATTTAAAATAAAACTATCATAAGAATTTTGTTAAGAAAATATTGGTGGAAAGTGAGATGCGCCCTGTGAAATACTCTGGCTTTCTTCGAAAGAGTGATCCTGTTCAAGATTTGAGATTTTTATCATATTAGTCGGTGTTTGTACCCTGTCTTTTTTCATAAACCATTCTGATCCATTTTATTACGGTTATCCATTTTTCCCCCTTGGAATCTTCTTCGAGTTAATTTTAAAACTTGGGTCTAACTTTTAGTCGATAATATTTTTAAGACTTTCTACAAGTAAGGAAATGAGCCATAAACATACTAGAATTCAAAATGACAGATAAAAATAAAATATAGTTTCTGAATAATCGAGTTTAATGATTACCTATATCAAATACAACCTTTTGAGCCTTCCCCACAAATTATCTCGCTTTGGGTTCAAAGTGAATCTTTCAAGATCACCTCGGTTCCGATAAAATAAACGCTACTCTTTCTCTTGTCTTTTACTCTCATCAATTTCACACATTGGAAGTAATGGAATAAATGTGAGCGGAAATTCATGCCGTAAATGACGAATGGCTTGCCTATTATCATTTACCCAATATTTCTAAAGTTTGTGCTGACACTTTTTGTTACTAATGTCCAAATCGTACGAATGCGAGGGAACATGTCGTCGGTGTTTTTCTAATGGGGTCCGCAATTATCGATGACATTCGCATTGTGCGGACGAGTTATTAGTGAGGACTCCGAATTCGGATTATCGGAGATGTGGTTTATCTAAAGAATGGTGCTTTTATTGAGAAGAGGGGTGCTTTTTTTTAAAAAAAAGGAAGAGAAAAAAAAAAATGACAATAACATGAGACCCATGAAGGATGGTTCTGCAGCTTTGTACTTCGTTTCGGAAATGTATTTAATACATATTTATTTGGAAAACCCACCTAGATTAATGTTTCGTTGCGTTTTTTTTCAAATAAAAAGAAAGGGAAAGAAAAGTCTGTGAAGAAATAAATGTAATTGCAGTGAAATTGAAATCGATTGTTTTCTCATATGCATCGTTTATTTTTGGAAATTATTTGATAAATAAATCGCATTAAAAATATTCCCCCCCGTTTCTGTTATTCCTGCTTTTATTTCAAAATCGGGCTTCGAAATGATGCAGCGTTTAAAAGTTTTTTATTGAACGTGATTATGTAAAATGGATTTAACTGAAATATTTAAGGTTAGCGCGAGTAAGCAGTGAATTTCGGAATATTTTGAAGTACAAAAATATTGTTTGACTTATTTAACTTTTTTTTCCTGTGGTTTAATAACAAGCCTCAAAACAATTTCGCACTGGAAATTTTTTCCTAGCACGTCCGTATTTACATTGAAGCAAAATAATTAAAATGAATCAAAATAACAAGTAGAAAAGGTATAACAAAACTCCTATCTACATATTTCAATCGCACATTTTCAAAGTTATTGATTTAGGCCACGAGCAACTTCTTCCTTATAATTTTAAATTTTATTTTATATCTTTGAGTATTTCCCATTGGATAAGCACATCTACTCATGATTTATCTTTGAATTGAGTGGAAAGCAAAGTGCTTTGTGCATTCTATTTGCACATCTGCTTATAATCTTAAAATTCAGATATTTTTAATAAAGCTAAGACCCCAAATTTATGTTCTTTAGTTAGAACAATTAATCTAAAAGACCTGTATATCCATTTACTAGCTTAAGCATGATCTTGTATTGTTAAAAACTGAAAGAAAAACGAATATTGATCTGTGAAAAGGACACTTAATGCTTAGTGTATATTTAATGGTAAAGGGTGATAAAAATGCATGGGATTGATATTCAGAAAATTGTTGATGTGACTCCTTTGTAAGCTTTAAGTAATTCAGGGAGAGTTTAACACTCACAAATACAAAAAAAACTATGAATTCTGACAAAGCAGATTTTTAACTCATTACTGGGATAAAATTTTTAAATTAAATAATGGTAATACAAGGAGCGTATGTTTCTGGTACATACATAAATATTCCAAAATATTTCATTCAAATGTCCCCTTTTGAGTTTTGATATTTATTCCCAAAACGCAATGTTACAATGGTTCAGAATGTTAATTGATTTTGTTCGCCAGAGAGCAAGCAACCTGCGCATTCTTGAACTTCTCATTCAAGTGTCCTAGAAGAAAGCTGTTTTTCACCGAAAACTTTTCCACTTTATAAAAACCCTGTTCTTAGTTAGAATTAAAAAGAAAAAAACACATGTTTTAACATTTTGGAAGCGGGAAACTTAAATTTCCCTTTTTTCCCCCCTTCGAATTATCCAACTTCAAAATTTTAATTCAAGAATTTGACTAGTTGATAGATTTCTACAGAATAAGCCCGCTTTTCTTTTATGGTATATACATTGTCTAGAGCCAACCACAGCTATGATTTTTTCCCTTTTTGACCTTTCATCTAATTCGTACACCGCACACAATGTGTTACGTTAAAATTGAGTTTGGTTTTCTTAAGGCATCCTGGAAGGGGGTTCTGGAGGTTGTATTTGGTGGTTTCTCTATCCTATCCCTTCTCTTTCCGATCCAACCTCCTGGTGATCAAAGAAAGATGTAACGCACAGCCAACCAACCCAAAACGTTTGAATTCGAGTTATTTTTTTTTATCGTTCTTTTATAGCTCGCTTTAATATTCCGCGCTCCAGAGAAGTAGTCATTGTACCGCGAAGCTGATGCTACAAGCAAATGGACCTTCGGAGAAGATCTTTCCCATTTCAATGTCACTGGTTGACTGACTTTTGCCACGATGCAAGTTTAATTAGGCATCAATGAAAGTAGTGCGGAAATATGCAAATGAACATTTTCGGCTAATTGTGCTCGCCGACAGTGAGTCTCTACCGCAAGCTTCGAATAGGATTAGTTTCATATTCACTGAGAATATTTGACTATTAACGTTACAGAGCACGAGTATTTTATCATTTGCGTAAAGAATCTCAAATGTGGCCTTGTTAATATTTTATAGTATTTTAGGTCTTTTATATGCAAACAGCTGAAACGTAGTTTGTTATTAATGCTCAGATGGATAACTATTTATTTTTGAGGAACTAATTTGCATATATTTAGTATCCATATTGATGTACGTGATCGATTAAATTGATGACTTAAATTGCTACGAATCCACACTTATAGATCGATGATATCATTTTGGGGGGGGGGGGCCTCTCTTACAGTTCCTAATTTTGGTGTTAAGGTTTTCAGCTAGAAATTATAAGATGGATATTTTTGGACTAATTCAGTATTCAATTATAAATAAACCGATTTATACTTTAATTTAAACTATCATTTATAAATTTCAAAGTGAAATACGCAAGAATTAACAATACGAGAAAATAAATAAACACGTGTTTTAGCTGTCGATCTATATGCCATATTTTTTTGTTTCGTAAGTTCGTATTTCGCTAAAAGTTTCTTTCCTCAAAATTTTTTAATCAACTATGGCAGACATTTCACTTCAAGGCCAATTTTCGATAAATATCTATATGCTTCTCTAGTACATCTTAGTTTTTTTATTAAGTTGAATGAAAAATTCATTTCAGTCAACTGACAAAATATTTTGCTCCGACAGATTTTTTTTTTTTTATAAAAGAACGTCTTTAAAAGTATTAAAATCGAAAAAAATTATTTTGAGTTCATTATAAAAATTAGGTTAGGAAATACAAACTAGATTAGGAGACGCTATTCTGAAAATATGATTTTGTTTTAAAATTAAAGGTGGAAATCAATTTTTTCGAAAATATTATGTGATGAAAACCACAATACACAGCGCCAGGAAAAGTCTGACCATGGAATATTGTTAGTATATCTTAAGGAAGCTTCCTTCTTAAAATCGACTTTCGTCTTTGGAGATTACAAACTGACCAAAATGAAAAATTGTTCCTCCCCTTCCGATAACGAATCGATAAAATTTTAGGGATATAAAACTTAACATTATTCGCAAGGTTAAATAACTGATTATTCTTCAAAAATTCCGTTTGCATAAAAGATTAAACCCGAAGCAAGTATTAGAGTTAATTTCTTGAGCTTTGAACGTATAAATATAACTTTTCGTTCATGCATTTTTTTCTATAAAAATGCCATTCTAGACTTTCCCCTTTTTTTATTTGTTTTTTAATATAAATCACTGTTGCGAGAAGTTTAGCAAAACTCTATTTCTGAAGGCTAGGAAGAAAGCAAGCCAGACAAAACAATTTTTTTTGCAAACAAAAATGGGCATTTATGAATTTTTAATATTTACGTTTTAGGTTATCTAAGAGGGGAATTGGTTTTTTAAATTTTTTTATTTCAGCTTGACGCCAAAATCCACTTAAAAAGAAGGGGAGGGGGTCATATACAAACAGTTTTTGTCCCAGTTCATCATTTTGACAAAAGAAAGTAAAGAAAGTTCTTGGAGTAAACAAAAGGTAGAAAAAATGGTGTTAAAGGCTCAAAAGTGGTCATTACTGTAGTCTCTCTTTGCCAAAAACATAAAATACAAAAGTACGTTTATTTATAACATGTCTCGCATCACTTTATGTTGTCTGTTATTATTACAATATTTTCCTTTTAAAATTTTCAAAAAATTGCGCCGCGGCTCATTTACCAAAAACAGAAAATAAAATTACTCGATATCGGGTTTCAGATTAAACGGCCTGTAAAAATAAACAATTTTATTACAAAGAGTGCGCTCTATGTAATTACTAAACAAAATATTTTCTGTGGGATGCGATTGCTTCAAATAAAATGAATTAATGAGAAAAATTTGTTCAATTCTTTTTTTTCAAATCAAAGAGTGAAGGGTGAATCCAAGCGTAAAACATTGGCTTCTAATTTTCCATACCGATGGCAATCTAATTTGTGTAGTTAGGCCATGGTAGCTTTAGGAAGAGAGCTTTATGAGCATTTCCAAGGCTGTTGTGACGGCTTCACTGTCTCTGAATAGGATTCCAGGAACACAACTTTAATATTGGCTGGAATCCAAGTCAAAGTGGAAGCCTTATTAACATTTTTATCCAGTTTTCTAAGGCAATACTCCGAAAACATGCACCCGTTTATAGCAAACTCTTATTAGTAAAAGTTAAGAAGTTTTTTCATAAATGCATTAAAAGATTTATTTTATGTAATTCTGAAAAAATATTTCTCTAAATGCAAGTTAAATAGAAGCCTTTTTATTTTATTTCACGACATTCATTCGAAGCATGAAATCTCAATTTACATTCATATAAATCTCACAATGAGATGAAATTATTTATTAGGTACTTTGAAAAGCAGGATGTTGTGCATTGCAAAGTTTGCGTTAGCTCTCTTTTCAAAAGTGCAAAGAGTTCATGTGCAGAGATTTACATACTTTAAAGATAAACGGTATCATTCGGTATAACGGCATTCTTTTATGCATTATTCTAAAAGTTCCATTCTTTTTATTTAACATGAAATTCTTAATAATAAGGTAAAACCGAGTGAGATCTGTAGAAACGTCTACACTAAAATTGCATTAAAAATTTAAATTAGTGGAAAATATAATGATTAAAATTTTCATTAAGTTGCTAAAGATTTATTCATTAAGTTGCTTATTGGCAGCTGCATAATAATTTTCAAATTATAGAAATTACGTGAGAATATTTTTTCAGGATGATCAAATGCATAAACCAGAATATTAAATTATATCTAATGAATTTTGAATAGGTATATTATGAAACGAATTAAACGAAATTCCTCGTTTATTAAGTCACACATTTAGAACTGAAACATGTCTTGCCAGAATTTTATGGCTCCTTTTACATATTTCACTATTTCAGTTTTACTATTTCATCCTGAAGCGCAGAAATATTTAAATTTAAGCTTACCGTAATAAGCTCATTATATGTGCATAACTAATTCTTTTATTTAATGCACCCATTTTTCTGGACAGGGAAAGTGATCTGTAAACGATTTCATTTTTATGTGACCGACCCCTTTGGGAGATTCCTTTTTCCTGTAATATTTATTTTCGCGTGTTATTGGCCTTTTTATGGTCACTAAACACCGTACATGATTTATAGTCTCAATTGATTGTGTTTAAAGTGGCTTTCACCTCAACGCCGGCAGTTTCAAAAAACTTTTCTTTTGTTGGTTCATAACTTATCTAATATTACACTAAAAAGTGAAAACGTGAAAATTTATTTATCAGAGAGTTAACCCTTTTAAGGGCCATTTTTTTTTCTAGTAGCTGTGTAATAAAATGACTTTGGGATTGAGGTTAATTTAAGGAAAGAAATTCATTTAGCTTATTGTACGACATGAATTTTAGTTAATTATTTATATTAAATAATAGTTCATCGAAAAATTTGGCGAGAACTCACGCCAATCTTAGAAATTGCATTTAAAAATTGAGGAATTTGGTGGGAAGTATGCTTCCCACGGACTTGGAATGGGTTAAGCTAACTTTTCTGAAGCGATTGAAACACCGAATATAAAGGGAAGAATATGAATTCGGTATCTTTCTGATGTGTCTTTTTTTATTTTTTTTAGCTTCGATATGAAAAAAAAATAAAAAAAATTTAATAAGAAGCGATTTGTCAACGGCTAGGTTAATTATGCCACCCATCTGCTAACAACAATTCAAGATCAATAACCTTCTTATGATTGTTAACTATTCAAATGATTTTGCGGTTATTTTCCCCTCTTTGTGGAATTCTTTTGTTTCGCTAAGTTTATTTCATCCATTGTTTTCTCCGAACCGCTGAAAAAAGGGACTTTTAAACTTCTGATTTCGGAATTGTTTTAACTACTTATAAATGGTTCATATTTTATTCAATGAATAATTTTTTTCGCTCTTTAACGTTTAAAAAGGCTTCTCTTTATTATCTTTCTACTTGTTGATTCGTTTGATATTGTGATAAATTTCTTCGTTGTGAGATGAAGGAGTAATATGGAATATTCATCTTTTTCGCAAAAGGAGATACAAACAAATTGTTGTGTAAAGGATATTATTATTTAGTTTATTTGATTTTTTATAAATAAAACTAATTTATTGTAAAATCTTTCAATTCAAAAATTTTATGATAAATTCTCCTCAGCGTGTGAAAACAAAACAACAAAAAAAGTCGTAATTTTTAAGTCCTTTTTGAATGCTTATCGTTCTCTAAATTTTGTAGAGCTCGTACATTAATGAAGTAAACGTTAGTTATCTAGGACATACATTGAAGTTAAAAACAATATTGAGAGTTGATTCATCCTCCAAACTCCAGTAAAATGAAGGGTAAATAAAGTTACTGTTTATCTGAACTTTCCTAATATGTTACTTATCATGAAATGAGCATACAACACGCATACCACAGTTTGCTTTTTTATTTTTTTGCTTTCGTTTAACAAATTCATATCGCAAACTTTTTTTAAAAAATCCGGCAGCAGCCTATTGCTATAGTTCAATGTTTCCATTGAAGATAATCAGGCATTTTTTTCAGATGCAGAAAAGAAAGGGCCTGAATTGTTTATTTATCAGGGCTATAGTCAAAGAAAACAAAATCTGTAAAATGGAGAACAGAATTTACTTTTAATAACGAATAATCAATATTCTATGTAATAAAAGTATATTTAAAGCGAAAATTGCTTGGCTTATTTTGAAATCCTTCAGATTTGAATATTTTAATATTTTAGGATAAATCTTCCTTAGTGAAAAATAAAGTCGCAAAACAAGAATTAAATAACGCCCATATATTCAAGACGTGCAGAGACATGTGCCTTGAGACACTTTCTACTTGATGTTTACTTGCGTTGTCATTTGCTATATTTAACGTTAAATTTGTAACTGTTCTTTGGTTGACATGAAAAAGCTTAGAGAGTAGGGTGATTGTTTATCTATTCTTTTTTCATCTGACTATGGCTCAAATTCATGAGGTGAATTCTTATTAGTGTAATTTCTAAACGGGGCATTGATTTTAACCCATATTAAGACATAAGTTAATGATGTAATACGAGAAAGAAGAATAAATTTAAATTAGAAATTATATACAGTCAAATCCCGTTATAAAGAACCGTCAACGAACCGACTCAGAAGTTCGCTATAACTGAGGGTTCACCATATACGATTTTTCACTGCATTCGATTTTTTTTCACAAGATTTTCTATAACCCCTAAATGCATTTCTATGTTGAACAAATTAATTACACTAAACTACAATTTGTACCGGGCTATAATAAATTAAAATAAATATTTGTTCTTAAAATTGAACTTAATTGAAAATTAATTGTACTTAAATTTATTTCTCTAAACTATGAAAATAAGTAATTATGTTTCGTTAAAGAGCTGAAGCTAAGCTTGAAAAGGAGAAATTTTGGTTCGCTATATCCGGATTCCTTTCTTTTGAAGATCGTTAGAAGCATTTGAAAATACACTAGTGACATAGGAGTTCGGTTGGGACCGTTTGAGAAGTTCGTTATAACTGACGGATCGTTATACCGGGATTTGACTGTAGAACTTATTTTATATCTATAAATTCCTTAACATTATTCGTAGATCTAATTCTTTTTTTTAATTAAATAGTCAAATATTAGTAATGCTAGTTGCATCTGAATTCGGTGAGGAGTGGGATTTGCTGACCTTGAATCCGCATAATGTCCGGGACTGGTCATACTCTTCCGGGTGCTCCGATTTCTTCCGAAGCAATTCTTGTTTCAATGAAAATCTCCCTCGGGAGTAATCGTTCCTCTTACTCATGCTCTCGTTTCTTTATTTTTCGGCGAAGTAAGGGAATTCGGCATCGCGTCTCAAATTGAGCGTAGAAAAGAAACCACCAGAACAGAAAAGGGGGAAAAGAAAGCAAGAAGTTGGGAAAAACAAACTTGTTTATTTTTAAATCTAGGTGGGAAACTCAGATCCTCGTAGATAGACAGATGCTTTCAGAATGAATGAAACTGACTTCTTTCCTCTCAGGGAACTGGACCACAGAGCGTTTAAGAAAACTCGAGCCGAAAGGAACAAGTTTTCCTTCACTTTCACGATGCATACGGAAGTAAAATCTTCAACGACATTTTTCTTCGTCACAGTATAGTTATCTGGAGCATTCTCACGGTAAAATGTTGGATGTTCCCGTTTATTAGCAAGAATTTTTTTTTCTTTTGGGAGTATTTTTTTTCCGTGCGTTTGTTTACCTCAAACCGACTTTTTTTCCGTCTTCGCATTTAATTCAAATACCGCTGCATTATGCAACGCGGCATCTCAGTCGTGGGAAACGATTTCAAAAGCGAGAACACTATTTGGGCAATATAGTTACCGTGTAATTTCAATTTCACAGACAAATCCCGAAATGACGAAAGGTGATATTAACTTTCCAAGAGATCTCGCGAAGGAAACTGCACGTGGAGGCACGAAAAAAATAATAAAGCGTAGATAGAAAAAAAAGGTAGATATAAACCAGATAAAACTTGCAAATCTGCCGTTCTGTGCCGAATGAGTAGTCGTTTCAACGGAGTAGATTGATCGGTATAAATTAAGCGTGTCTTCGTGAAAATACAAATAGAACAGAAGATGAGTTGTATTTTAAAAGCGCATCCTACTTGAAGCGAATTTTGTATACTTTCGCATCATTACACACGCATAGAATAATATTAGCAGGTGTCTTTATGACATTAATGATATATTTTTTTTATATCGCGGTTAACTTGCAATGAAAAAAGTTAAATATATTTATTAATTTTTTTTTCGTGCATGTTATGCAAAAAGAAAAAGAAAAAAACCCAAACTTCTGTAATTAATAAAATCGCCCTTTTTCAGATTAATGTATGCTAATTCATGGATTACCAAACTGATATACAATCAAACTAAACATATTTCTTTGAAACTGATATTGAGAAACTCTAGTATTCCATCCGGAAATATATTTTTAAGTTAAATATTCATTATTTTTCAATTTGTTATAAGCAAATAAAATCTCTGGCCTTGAAAACTTTTGTGTTTCTATTCAGAACATTTCTCCTTAACCAAACCATACCTGAATTAAAGCAAACGTCTCACACTGAAACACATTCTATATTGACTTATCTCTATGACAGATATTATTTCTAATTCTATTAATGTCAAAATATATTCTAAATATAAGTATTAAATTTAACATAAGCCGTACAACTAAGTAGCGAATGTGTCTGAAAGGCTTTCATACAGAATTTGAACGAATGTCCCGCATACTCCAGAGCTACTTTTGAACTTTTAATGATGTATCATAGATTTTCTTTAACAACCCCGTCTAGCTCAGGCGGTAGAGCACGAGAATCTTATACAGTAGAGTTCGAGAATCCGAACTAATTGAAGTTGACTTTTGTTTGGATTCCGGGGAATTCGGATTATCCGGGAGATACAGTAAAATACTCTTGATATACGGAAAGAGCATGCAGTGATTCGCACAGTACTGTGACATACAAGTTGAGAATAAAAAGAAGATATACGAGTTAGTTTCTATTAATTAACTCGCTGTATTCATTCATAAAGGCCAATTCGAATTTTTCTTTGAAGTTGGGAATAAACATGAGTTTTGTTTGATTCCTAATTCTTATTTTTTTCTTCATTTTTCAGTAAAAAGTTCCGAGAAAATTAAAAGCAAGGTGTTCGGTTCATATTTCCGGGTTTCTACTGCACTTTCTTCAGTAGGA
This sequence comes from Araneus ventricosus, assembly GCA_013235015.1. Classification (NCBI taxonomy): domain Eukaryota; kingdom Metazoa; phylum Arthropoda; class Arachnida; order Araneae; family Araneidae; genus Araneus; species Araneus ventricosus. The sequence continues at coordinate 1,990,068 of BGPR01000005.1, forward strand.
AGAGCATTTTCTGTCGAAAAGATTTGCCGGATTGGACGACGAATTTAATATCTGAATTGCAATAACCTACCAACTCGACTGTCTTTCTGCCGCGGCGCCTTGAAAAACCCCAGACTCTTTTTAATTGTCGAGTTTGTGGAGAAGAACCATTTCCAAAGCTTCTGGGAGACTGGTCTCCTCATTAGACCAACTGGTAGACGCAGGCAGATTTATTCTGAAAAATGTGCCTCTACCATGTAATTTCGCCTCCTGAGAGGACCTAAATCCTCTGTCATAGCCGCAGGGCATCGTCGAAAAATCTTGCCAGAAACGTCCAGCCGGAAGGAAGCGGACAGAAAAGCCCCTCAACTCGAATATTTACGAGTTTTACTTCCGGCGATAGTTTTATTATTCCATTTTTTGTTTCTACGGTTTTTTTTCCTCGGCCTATATCGCCTCCCCCCTTCTGAAACAGAAAATGTGATCAGCTAGGTGTACGCCTTTCCGGTGCCTAACACTCTGCTACTGTTTTACGCGATGCTGAGGGGTTTCGATCCCACCACACGTACTAGAGGGGGGTGGGGTTCAGATGAAGGCGTATTTTTAGTTGGCTGCTACTTAAAGCTTCAGGGATGACTACGTTTCAAAGCGCAGAGAATATTATAAAAAGATAGGGGATTTTTTTTTGGTTTCTCTAAAGCCGAACCAGTATGATCAATCATGCATGCGTTAGATGTTCTTTCCTGTTGAAAGTAAACTGTAACAAGTATGGAGCAGCATTCAAAGACGAACTTCTGTTTCTGACTTAAAGATAAATAAACACAAAATATTCCCCCCCCCCTTTGATTTGTCACCTTAATAATGAGGAATTGATCAGAAAATAAAAATCTCGAGATTTCATGTTTTTTTTAAAGATTAGTTTAACACTTGTTTCTACACAACTAGCTTGTTGTGATTGTTAAAGGGACTACAAAATATTTGAGTTAATAGATTGATTTTCTGCATTGGAACTTAAACGATTTTTTTACAAAGATACTAAAGAATTTAATACTAAACTATTAACTTCTTTAGTGCCTTTTTTATTTCTTAGATTGATGAACTTATATTTCCTAAATAATTTTGTTTATAATAATTTTTTAATTTTTCTAAAAATATGCTCCCCTTTCTTAAATTTATAACTTTCTTATTTATTATATTGGTCTAAACAAGAAAGATTATACGCAAGATTACAAGATTTTAAATGAAGAATGAAAAAATGGCAACCAACGAAATTTATAATTTAAAACAAATTAAAGCTGACGTTATCTTTAAGGACTTAATGAGAGCAAAAATATTTTGAAACCGACTACATCAGAATTTAATTAAATTTAAAACGAACATTTTACCAATTATGTGAACTATAATGATTGTATCAGCTTTTATCACTCTGAATTAAGACATTTTAGAAATATTCTGCTCTAAATTAAAATTTTGAGCTCAAGTTTTATAAGTTTTGTTAGAGTATTTTAAATAAAAAATGCAGCACACTTTCTTTTCCCCAGTAGAAAGAAAATAGCCAATCAAAACACCTCCAGCGTCACTTAATTATGAGCGATAACCTTTCAAAGCTGCCAATTACCCATGCAAATGTCTCATGCCATATAATATTATTATTAATAAAACTCACTGAGCTATTAACAGTAAAGAATGAACATTTTCAATAAGTCGAGCATTTATTATAAGCTTTTATTTCAAAACTATCTAGTGTTACACATTTTGTAAGATTTTTTTGTTAATAAATTATTACTTTACTCTAATTTTTGCAAGCTAATTAGCGGCACCGTAAAACTATCAATGACTGTCTATTTACAAACTTTTCGACATTACGAACTTAATGGTGGTCCGTACGAACTATTTAGAATGAGAGTAATTTAAAATTATATCTTAATTTTAAATCTTGTATCGTTCAAACTTATTGAATGAAACGCTTTAATTTAATAAATGTAAAGCAAATGGACGATGATAATTCTGTTTTCTTGATTTAGCCGATGATTATTTTCAAAATGTTTCTTTCTAGCTTTTCATTGTTGAGCCTCACTTTTTATTATGAAGAAAATTAATACACTTTGTAAGATTCGACGCTAATTAATCCTACAGCAATGAATGATTTATTTAAAAGATTGAGTTTACATTTACAAGACTGGTTTTGAATCTGAGGAATTTTTATTTCATTTTTTAAATTTAATTTTTCTAATTTTTTTAAAGCTATGGCTAATGCCAAATATTTAAACTTCAAAAGAGTGTCTTCAACTTCTAGATTTTATAAAAAAAATATAAATTTTAAAAGTATTTTACTTGCTTTGGAGCTATTTTAAAACAAAAATGGAATAATAGCTTTATAAATGTTGCACCTCGTAGAAGGAGAAAAACTATTTCATTCTTAAGTCACAAGTATTGAGTTGTTCTGTTTGAAACGGTTATCTTAAAGATTCATGAAGATAAATTCAACAGAAACCAGACAGTGCGATACATATTTATGACGTCTTTAATTCCCTTCCTACATATCCCAATTCGCTTATTTCAAACTCCTTTAAAATTTGAATACCAACCCGTTCATTCACATTTTTTTTTCATTTTTTCCAATTCGGCGATTTGCTGTTTTTGTAAGCCAATAGTTTAATATGAAACCCGAATCTACAGAGGAAAAGTCAGCGTAACAAATGATCTAAACTTGCAAAACCCATTCATAGTTTTTTTTCTGTTTTTATTCATAAGAAATCCATATTACACATAACGACTGGTTAGAATTAAATTACATCATTTACAGCACTGCAGAGAAAAAAACTAGCAGTCATATTGAACGCCAAATCTTGTTGCCAGGCGTTTCAGAATATATAAAAAAATGAATAATATTGGAAAGTAGGAGAAAAATCCCTAGTACAAACATATTTCAAGCATCGTCGTTTAATAATTCAGTTAGTCGTGATGCGTATTAATTAGCAGTTCAGTTAGGTGTGTATAACAATCCATAGACACCTGACAGTTTAATTAACACTATAAAGTTAAGAGTTCTGAGATAAAAAACTGGACTTTTTACCAGATTTCTTTATTTTGTCATTCTTTTTCTTATCTGAAATGCATACCTCCGAGTTTGAATGTTCTTATAACAGGGTTGCTACGCTATCTGGAAATCCTTGAAAATTCAGGGAATTCAAAAATTGACCCGAAAAGTCGGAATTTCATTTTCCATCCAAAAACCTGCAAAGTCGGGGAAACTTTTGTGGCGATCGCAAAAAAATTTATTTTTCTTTAAATTTATTTGTTAAATATAAATTGAGATTTAAACATTAAATTTAACTTTTATTTTTATGTTTAAGTTAATAAAGTTTTCATCAGAGAAATCTTTCTGTATTTTAAGCTAGATTTTGAACTAGCTTTACTCAAGACACTTTGATATATTGGAGGGGAAAGGTTTACTCTTCCTTCACAACTTCACCTCCAAATATTTCAGATATTTTCACATAAACTCAGAATCATTCATGAAATTAATACGAGATTTCTTGCATATTCATGTGGGTAAAAGAAAATTAAGAGAATTTTGTTATGCAGTTGTTAAAAAAGAAGTTTGCTGTTTTTTATAGTTTTAATGGTTTTGAAAAAACTTGATTTGAAAGAAGATTTGGGAGGGGAATCAAAAGTGGAATTTTTAGTTACTCTCATCTGTAATTAGATACGTTCAGTGTTTTCAAATGATATAATCTCATTTTACCATCATCGCGACCAATATATATTAACACGCTTGATTGGGATTTTCTTGGAATATTTCTGGAATAGTCAGGGAATTTGATTCTCATGCTTGAGTAGCAACCCTGTTATAACTACTGATTTTTTTTCTCTACCACGCTCTGAACAGGGATGCTTTCTAATCTGTCTATATTTAATAAACACTCTTGAAACGTAGTTAAAATTGACTTTCAATTAATTAAAGCCTTTGGCGAGACAAAGAAAATCCGTCGGGATGCTCATTTCTGTCATCGATGATACATCAAGCCAAAGTTAATCTGCCATCAAGGAAGGGAAAGCCGAGTCATCGGCTCCCAGCGATAGGCACGACTAGCATAGAATCATGGTTGTCTCTTCACCTTTCTGAGGAAACAGAAACTTTGAAAGGAAAATTTCGCTCTCTGCTTAATTGATGATCCCATGGAACTCACTGAAGTTGAAAATCTGTCTATTAGGAAGTGCAGGCATCCAAAATTTGACTGCGAACTCAGTCGCCATCAGTCCCCGATTTCACTCCAATTAGTTTTCGGTTACTTTTCTTTATATTTCCAGAGCGGCAATGAATTTAACCGATTCATTTCAGAAGGATTGAGGTTTCTTTTAGTTTTCTGTGCTTCGTCCTCGTTTCTTAGGCAATTTTTAACGGCCTTAATGTATATTTCAAACTTTTTCTGAACTATTTTAAGTTAATGATATCATAATAAGGGTTACTTTCTTGTAAGTTTTGAGATCAGCCTGAATTATATTCAAAACGGTATGAGCTTAGAAATAACAATACAGACTTAGAAAATAATAATACAAGAATCAGAAACATTGTATTTTAATGTTAAGATATACTATTTTGTTTACTTGATTCCTTGAAGAGATAATCGCTTAACGAAAGAAATGAATTTTTATTTACTTGAGGTGATTTGTTGTTCTTTATGCTTAGAACATATCAACGAATCAGTTCACGTGACTTTAACCACTCGCATGACAGAAGTAATTGCGCATGTCATTCAATATCTAACTTCCCGTTGTCGTACACTTTTCCACCTGTAAGAAGTGCAAGGATTCCAAAATGAAATTATCGTGGTGCATTTGATAAATGAATCACTCCATTATCCGCATTACGTAACCATTAATCTTAATATTATTTAAATCTAATTTATTACTCCTTTGGTCCCTAATCAATGCAAAATTATATTGGGGTTTTTAACACTGAATTTCCAAAAGTATTATGCTGTCTAGCATTCCGATTAAGTTCAACAAATCAATTTCTAAAAGAATGTTTTCCGAAATGAAATTGGCGCGGCATATACGTGTATCATCTGAGCATGAACTGTTTCCATTATGCGCATTACATAATTTTTCAGCCAAACTATTAATGTAATTTTTCTTTCAATCCCTAGTCAATGTAACTTATCTTATAGTTTTTAGCACTAAATTTCTGAAGGTAGTCTACTGATAGAAATAAGCACATCATTGACATTTGAAACATTAACAAATAACAGTTATTATTTTCGGCAATTTTAAAATTTACTAACATGAATTAAGTTTTGAATGAAAGTTAAGACTCCTAGGGAATAAAAAGACCGCTGCTATGATTAGATTTTAAGTTTAATATAAATAGATTAATTCGATACAATTAACCTAACTAGCAATCCCAGGTTTTTACCTTTATCTAATAATTATTTTTTTATTAAAGTACACAATTTAACACTCGTTATTCGACACAAAGAAAGACAATCTTAATTTTTAAATATATCATTAAACCTTATTTACAGTCGAATATAAATTCTCATTAAATAAAAGTAGCCCAGGAAGAATATGAACACATAAAATATAATTAAAAAAACATCGGCATTTAAAACATTAAGAAATAACAATTATTATTTTGGGAATTTTCAAAATTTACTAACATGAACTGAATGAAAAGATTCCTAGGGAATAAAAAGACACGCTGAGTGAATACATCGGATTCCTAAATAGCATTCACGAGTGCACTCCTCTCGCCGAGTCATCCCGGTTATGCTCAACAACTCCATTTCTAAATCGCAGCTAACACCTCGACGTAGAAAATGACGCATCTAATACTGAACGGCTGGAGTAGATACGATCTAGACATCGCTATTAAAGTTTTGATAAGCTAGATGATACCCTTTTCTCTCAAAACTGTGCATCAGGATATCTCAATTTGTCTGCCCATGCCTGATTCATAGGCTTATCTTCCTTCAACCCCTCCTTTGCATTTCATGCAGTATTAATATCGTGCGATAAATGTTGTAATTAGACCCTAAATGTAAAAGATTTTGAAATCTGCCTTTTTTAATGTTTAGATTTTGTTGAGGACGTCACATGGACGTGAACACCCATTCGAGCGGGAGATGCTAATCTAGAAATTTGAAACGCTTTTCAGGTTTAGGGCAATAAAATTCGAGGTTCCTGGAAATATTTTTAATTGAATTAGTTATATTGCGGACTTCGATATTTTAAAGTCACTATTGTAGTTATGGAATACTGAGAAGTTTCTTCGGTTTTTATGTTTCAACCTTTTACAAAGCACTCTAACCTTGCTAGAAAGCTTTTATTGGCAGATATTACTAAAAGTTTTTCATTTGAAAAATTCAAAGCTTTCCTTCTTAAGAATGATAATTTAAGGAATAGTAATAATTTTTTACTTTCTCGCATACGAAGTGTACAAAGAGAAAGTGCTGTAATCGTCAAAAAATCCGAACTCGAGATTTTCGAATACGAATCTCCACGTTTTAGACCACCCTGAGTCCGAAAAACACAATTTTGGAATTATGTCTGTCTGTCTGTGTGTCTGCAAACACGATAACTCAAAAACTATTAAAGTTAGAGGGATGAAATTTGGTATGCGATCTTTAGACATAATTTGCAGGTTTTTATCAAATTTTGGACAAAATCCGTCCACGGGAAGTCGGTCTGTCCGTGTTCATGTGAACACGATAACTCAAAAACTTAAATAGCTAGAGAGATAAAGTTGATACATAATTTTATTATTGTTATGAAACAATGAGTAACAATAAGCGGTTATTCTATTATTTAAAAACAGTTAATGTTTCAAAACGCATTTTACGGTGCATAACCTTCGTAAACTTGGCGCTATTTTACTGATTTGGCGAATTTTATCTCGCTTGCATTCTTGACCCTTTCGTATTGCAGCGTTCTGCGAAGACAGTATCACTCGTGGCACTCCGCGATTTTTAGGCCCGGGGGGGGGGGGGGGGGGGGACAACTTTGTTAGAAAGTATACGAGAAAGTTTAGGGAAGATCACTCCCGCTGGTTTAGGTTTGGATTTTGTTTCGTACGTCACTTGAACACCCATTCGAGCGGGAGATGCTAATCTAACAATATGAAACGCTTTTCAGGTTTAGAGCAATAAAATTCGAAGTTTCAAGAAATATAAAGCTGAGTTAGTTATATTCCGGATTTGCATATTTTAAATTCGCTGTTGTAGTTGCAACATATTCAGAAATTTCTTCGGTTTTTATGTTTTAACATTTACAAAGCCCTGTAACCTTACATTAAAGCTTTTATTGATCAGCATTATACTAACAATTTTTTATTTGAAAAATTGAAAGCCCTCCCTCGCAGCTCCTGATAGTTTAAGTAATAGTGTATGCAAAGACAGCAGAAGAAAATTCAGGTAATAGTGACGAATAAAGTCTTTATAAAATCAGCTATTTGGCACCGCTTTAGGAATCGTACTGAATTTTTATTTCCAATAAAAATGTATTTTAAAATTTTTTTTCTTTTGTCTGTGAAGAATCTCGGTTTAAACGTCAATAGTCATGCCCCCATGGCTTATTTGAATAGAGAGAGCATTTTTCCGAATCCGACTTGCTTAGGATTAGTGTCATCAAAGTGACAGTCTTGAACAAAATATATTTAAAGAAAAAAGATCTTGTTTCTTACAAGAATATATAGAAATATACTGATCCAAATCATTTATGTGGGGGGGGGGGTACAGTCTTGAGCCTGTTTTGCTTATAAAACAAATGCCAGGCATCTTTTCATTGAAAATTCATGGATATAGCGGTTCTTCTTAAATTGTTTCATTATGACATGAAACATCGGCACTAAAAATTTAACATTTCATTATGAGTGAATCTTTTCAGCAAAATTTGTATTTACAAAGATGTTATGCGCAACCAGCGTATTTTCGCAAAGCGCTTCATTGATGGGGTAGCAATTAAGCCTTACTCTATTTCAATATATCAGTAGGTAAAATTCTACACATCATGGAAAAAGGTCATCAGTATCCTGTGAGATACTAGAAATTTTTGTGCATTACAAGGGATAGTATAAATTTTGCCCAACGTAATTTTTGATGAAAAAACTGCAGTAATTGTTAGATGAAACAACGGTAGAGAATCTTAAAGATCTTTCTATGTGTGTCCAAAATTATTCATTAAGCAACAGCTTTTGCAGCAATCACTATCTCGTAAACGGATTTCGATTTAACAAAGAAAGCGGATGAAATAGGAGAACTTTAATCGTGCTCATCGGAGCCTCACGGTTTCTTAGTAAATGGTAAAAAGCTTTTCTTTGCGTAATTTATCTTTAGTTTTGATTCCAACGCTGGCATGAGCAGACTAGATGGGGGCTATCTAGGTCAGAAGGCAAAATTAAAGGTTTCGGCATGGAATTTGTTCACGGTAGTAAAAGAACTCGAAACATGAAAGTACTCTTGCTTCGAACGGCACCTCATTTTCCTTCCGAACTTTGAAACGTGAATGGATTTTTATCTTTTTGTTCGTAAGATAAATCTAAACAATGAGATGCATGCGAAATTTAGAAGAATAATAAAGGTCCTTTTTGATTTGAATTTCTCAAAAGAAAGTAAATCGGATTCGATATACTTAACTGTTTTAACTATTTATTAGCGAGATCTGAATGCACATAGCATGTAGTAGAATTTTCTTCCTCCCCCCCTCTTTTCTTGCAGTGTTTTGGAATGCAATGCAACAAAGCTCTTGAAAGAAAGCTGAATTTGATTTGGTAGTTAATTACATTGCAAGTGTACTTAATAGATGTAAACTGGATAGTACAATAAAAATTTTAAGATATACGCATATGCTAGAATGTTTTTGTGTTTGAATTTGTGCTTCACTATTTTGTTAATACAATTTGATGAGTCTGATAAGCAACGTTTCGCTCAAAGTAGCAGACTTCATATTACTTTAATGGATGTTTCATTACATTAATTTATAAATGGACGCTTTCCGTTGCTTTTTCTCTGCGCTTTGAAATAAAATTCGCTTTTTAATTTTAATTTTTAAGTGAAAAATTAGAATAAATATTGAGCTATGGTTCTCGGAAAATGACAACTCTGTTGAATGCAATAAATAGTTACAAAAATACACTTCATACTGTAGTAAAACGTTCTCTGTTGAAGCAAAATTGATATAATTAACGGATAATGGCAGTTACAATAATTGTATCATCCGAGGATTTAATTATAGAGAAAGACAAGAGTTTATTTTAAGCTCAGTTCTGAACAACAATCAATAAAGCATATTAAATCAAATTATCTGCGTTAAGTTGTTTTATCTTTTTTTTTAAATAAATGGGTGCAATCTTTTATTAATACAACCTACACATCAAACATTTTGGGTTAAGCTAAAAAATATCGAGATTATTAATTTAATATCTTTTTTAAAACTGTTATCTTAAAATTTTTCAGCGTCTGCTGCATTTTTTTTAATATAAAGATCCCTTTTTAACACATTTTTATTCTTTGATTGTCTTTTTGGCTTTCGATTTTCTTTATTTTCACCTTTTCAGATACTAATCGATAGAAAAGTTCAATATTTTCATCTTTAATTATTTAAATTTAATTAAAACTGATAATTATCTTCTACTGAGATAAACAGAACAGTCTAATAAAAAGACTGCTCAACTGTTTGAATACAGTGCGTTTATTATTGGAATTTAATCATTGCAAAACTGCGTATACATTACATAGTAACCTCAGAGCTCCACTAGGCCTGAATAGGCAATCCATCAATAACTAAACCAAGTCAGAAATGTTGTCTTTAAAAAACATTCTCGTTTTAGTGGATTCAGTATCTCTTTAGCAATCGACAAAATGCCATTTTTTTATTCTTTTCTCAGCATTGAACATGAGTGTAGCCGATATGGTGGCAGAGCTCTTTTTCACCAATCAATTGTGCACCCATCACAGATGCTTTGAGCCAAGCTTCGCAAGCCTCTTGTATAGAAAACCGATAACACTCGTCTCACTCTTATGTCCAGTCCTTGTCTTTCACCCTTCGTGATAATTTTTTTAGTCTTGTTTTGGGGATCGGATCTGGGACAGGGTTGCTATGCGAATAAACTTATCGTTAGTTGGCGAGTAGCTGTTATCAAAACAATCTTTTTGGGTGTATTTAATCTGTGTAAGCGAAAGCATGTGACATGATATCCTTACAACCTTTTGAAATACGATAGGAAATTGGAAACATCATTAGAGCTCAAGCTTTTTGTTATTAGTTAATTCCATTTCATTCAAAACTAATTCGATTCTTAAATCTTCACCAAAAATTGTGCAGATATGAAATGTAAATAGAAAAGCTAGTTTTTGAATCCTTATTTGGTATGGTAAGGATAAAAGATGCATTGGGCATGCCTAATCAATACTTAGTTATCCACAGAGGGAATTAATTGCGATTCTATCTCGCGGAAATGATTCTGCACTTCCTGCATGGGCATTTCAGGTGCAGTGAATGTTCGTGCCTTCTAGAGCAATTTGCATTGCATTGCATTCACTACCAAACTACATGCACTATGCCAAAACTCGTGGAGTTTGAGAAAGCTTGGCGCTCTTCAAGGTTGTTGCAACCTTGTGTCCAACTGTCAAATATACAGGCAGAGTTTGAAAACCGGCTACTCCTCCCCTAGTAAAGATCCTTGTCATATGATTCAGGCATAGTGTGTACTTGCCTGATCTATGCCTGAAATTCTTAGTAGAGAATTGGGTTCGTGCGCTATGTTAATTTGAAGAGAAGTAATAGGCTCAAAAAAGAGTGTGATCAGATTGCTACCAAACCGAAGGAAGAACTTATTGATTACTTAAATGGTTATTTTAAGAAGCTGTCAATTAAACTGTAATAAATAAAAAGTGCAAGATGTTTTTTTTAAATGCATGTAAATGTTTCTGTTTTCATTTAATGAAAAATTCTCTTTTTGCATATTCTTGCTCAAGATTTCTATAGGCAATATTTTTTAAAATACTGACAGGATTTAATAAATTATTGAATTAGGCGAATCTTAACTTCTAAAATACTTTGTCAATTATTATTATTATTAACACTCGGTTCTTCAGATTTGTGATTCAATAAATCGCTACTTCCTTATTTTGCCTTCTCGATTAAAATTCGATCATCACGATACTCATTGTCTTTGTGGTAGTAGATAAATAACCTCAGCTTCAGTAAGGATGAGTCGATGCTACTAGTGTAAAGTTACAAACTACTTCTCGGAATACTTTCAACCATGAAATTCTAGAAAGTAGTCGTTTGCTGGGCATATCTTCCGAAAAGATCCGATCAGACTTCCGAACCCATGTATGTGTATATCTAACCAGCCTGGAATGGGAGGGGTCACAGGAAATAAGAACTATGATGAACGGCCCAGCACTGTCAGCATACTCGCTCAATGTCCCGCAGTGTAACACAAGAAGCAGAAATATGTCCTCCAGTCATTTGAGTATGGAACGAACTCGTTTCTTCGATGTCAACGTGCACGCATTAGCATGCGCGGCATTAACCTAGCTTGGTGCACTATTCTTCAAAGTTCAGATTCAGCTTTCGAAATACTAGGGTAAAAGTCGAATATTTTATCTGTCAGTTTCAAATAATTTGTTCAAACATTAAGGGTAGTTCATGGAGTCAAGGTCAAGTATCCGTTTGCAAACTACATCCTCAACTCGAAAGTGAATTAACCCGGGAGGACGCGCGCTACGAAGAGTAACGCGAAGCTGTGCAAGGGGGTGTGCGACACCCCAATTCGTTATTTCGCTATTTAAGCAAAACTAGCAACATTTTTATGCTATATCTGCTCCAAATGATTCGTGTAAACAGTTATATTTATACGAGAACAAATTTTGAGACGAAAAATTTACTAAATAATATATTCTATTATTTAACGCATTACGAAAGTATATTTCTTGCATGTTTTGAACATTTTTTACAGTGAAGAATCATCAATTTTTATAATCGTTATACAATTTGGATACAAAAATTCTGCTTCTAATTTTCTTAGGAACAGAGAAAACCTATTTTTTTAGTAATCAAAATAAGAATTCTGTTGGACTTTGTCTTGCATACAATAAATTTAGGGCGTAATACACATTTATTTTTCAGAATAGTTTTCTACAATTTTAAGCTTTTCCTCCAATAGTTTTTGTGAAAACGGAATACGTCCAGAATGATAAAACATTTGTATCAATCTCTTGATAATTTTACTTAAATTATTTTCCAGTTCCAAAGTCTTGTACCCGTAAAAATCTCCATTTTAGAAATATAGAATATTCTTGAATCCACTTCTTTCTTCAATAAAACTTAAATAGCGAGAAAACCTTATCTTCCTGCCCCTAATACGAGCACTCAATGGAACAAAGAAACCCGACACGAGGACGCGCAAGGGGATGTTCGATACCCCATAAGCTCAATTCCGATAATAATAATAATTAAAAAAATAAAGGTATTTTTCTTGAAACGTGTTCCGTCTGTTGAATATGACCTTAAAGGCAGATAGTTTGGATTTGACTCATTTCAATTAAAGGGAAGTCAGTATTTTTCACATTTTCCGTGGCGTGGGGTGTCGGACAACCCCTTGCGGTTTAATTACTCCAAACATGATCTCTAAGTGAGATTATCTTTTAATTAATGTGAAAAATAAGTCATGCATTTAACCAAATTTTCTACATAAATTCAATGAATCTGTTAACATTCTGCTTCCTAGCGGTATCTTGAGTTGTTCAATGGTGAACCTCGGGCGACTGATGATGGCAACATCAGAATCATCCTCTATTCTAAATTCCACAACACATCTACGACAGAATAACTGGCTATGCGCCAAAATCATATTTATGACAAAACGAAGATTGAATCGGTACTTTAAACGTGCCATCTTTTGGACATGAAGCTGAAATTTTGTTAGTAGGTTTAGTATTGGCGATTGTTCCTTTTTAGCGGCATATTCTGAGTTTTCTACTAATAATTGTATTAATAACTACTTTTCAGATAATACTGAAGAATTTATGAGGAAAAGACTGCTTATAAGTCTGGAAATAATTATATGCATATAAAACATGCTCATTCGAGGCAATATTTTTATGCAATTTTGAGATCTAAAAAAAACTTCATTCTCAGCCAAAATTGCGGAGTTTGCTTTGGCGATTTATTTGCGACTTTAACAAAGATATTTTATACCGACAATTGCCCGTTCGACTCCGGTTCAATGACGAAAGACGACTTCGATGCTTATTTTTCTCTATCGCATACATACATGAAAATATACAATCGATACTTGGACATCAAGTTGTTTGCTTACATAAATGCTTTTTCTTTTTACTTCATTTTATAAACTTTAGAAGTAAAATGAAGAAAGCCCATTCCGGTTAGAACGTGAATTTGAAATCTCTTTTCTTGTTTGCGGAAAGATCTTTTAAGAGTCTTTTTGTAGTTAAAAACTTCTTCTATATATTGTTGAATTTTCTATTTGTACTCTTATTTGCTTTCTCGAAGTCTTTTATTTGTACCACTTATTTAAAAGTATTGACCTAGTGCGACCTATTCAGAATGAATCATGATGCGTTCAGATGATCATCATTTAATCTGTCCGATTCCAAAACAAAACAAAGGAAGATTATCTTTTTTTGAATAAGTTTTATGTTTACATCGCCTAGCTTTTGTTTATTCAATCTAACATGTCAATTAAACAGGAGAGCAGATAGTATCGTATTTCAGGGAATGTTGTAGGTTTATTTTTTCGAGTGAGACTACCGTAACGAAGAGGTCTGAAGTAGAGAAACAAAACAGTTGTTGGGATGCACCGAGTTGATGGGAGAATCTTATCTTTCAAAGCTGATTGTATGGCATCCGTGTAACGAAGTATTTGTGAAAGAGTAGAGAACATTAATTTTGCTTTAAATATCTGCAAGACACTTCGCTAGAGATCTTTTTCTTCTCCATTCTCTGCCCTCTCCGCCACAATTAAGTCGCATCCACTTTTTCTCCACAGTTTTGTCCACCAATGCGTTGAGCGCGCGCAAAGAAAGACGCTGAAGCGTTAAAGAGAAGTTGTCTTGTTCATTCCGGTATTTAGTTTCGATAGCGACTAAATCGAATGGATGCGATCGACTGACGAAGGCTCGAAACCACTGGCTTGAATCACGGATCCCTGTTTCTTTCATTTGGATAGGAAGCGTGCTCAAAGGGTGTGGACCGAGTGCAGAGTTCTCTCGCAAATAAGGAATTTCTCGTCGGTTTCCCTTGGCATACAAGCGCTGTTTTTTAAATAGAATTACTAACTGCATCTGGTTAGTGCTGGATCCACTTTTGGAATAAAGCAGGCTTATTTTAAAGTTCACAGGACTAGGATTTCTCAAAGAGCATTTGCTGATCAGATTTCGATGTTTTTCGTAATCGGGATATTCGTTCACCTTATAGTTAGGACAGCCCTCGTATTGCTTCAAAACGGGACGTTAATATAATAAAAACCCTTATAGTTAGGTACTCACTCCTTACTGAACTGAATATCCTTTGATAAGCAAATGTCGTGTTTCTGCAGAATTGCTAACTGTATCTGGCTATTGGTGGATACATTTTTGGAATAAAATATGTTCAAAGAACTAGAATTTCTGAAAGAGTATTTGTTGATCAAATTTCGATCTTTTTTGTAATCGGGAGATTCGTTCCTCAGGTTCACTTTATAATTAGGTACTCGCTTCTTACTGAACTAAATATTCTTCGATAAACAAATGTCGTGCTTTTACAGAATTACTAACTGGTTAGTGTTGGATCCATTTTTGGAATAAATTATGTTCACAGAACTAGAATTTTTAAAGAAGCATTTGTTGATCAAACTTCTCTGTTTTTCGTAATCGGAGGATTCATTTCTCAGAATTACTTTTTAGCTTCATCCCTTGATATACGAGTACCGTGTTTTTACTGAATTGCTAACTGTATCTGATTAGTGTTAGATCCATTTTTGGAATAAATTATATTCACAGAATCTAGAAGTGAAGAAGTTATAGTTATATCACTAGTAGTTGCTTATTATTAAACTTAATATGAAATGTCGATTCGCCATCTTAGAAATAAGTCATGTTTATGAAATCTAATGTATATTCTATTAAAACAATTTCGTGAGAAGAAATATTTGCAGCTTTTCGTATTACATTTCGATTATACATAATATTTCAGTGTTAAGCCGGTAATTGATCAGAGTTTTAAAATAAAGTGTTCTATGAGAATATTCAATAAAGTTCGTAAAATCTAGTTCTACTTTGCGTTAAAACCTTTTCTTCCAAATGAATTTAACTATTTCAAAAACACGGTTCAAAATTCAGCGTAGCATTCTAGGCACGCCCACTGAATTAAAATGAGAATTTTCAGTGCGGAACATGAGAGTTTAGAAAAAGAATTCTCTTTCTAAACAACGCCAAATATTTTATGCATTCACAATACTAACTTATCAATAATAAACGTGCGCGTGCGTTCGAGTGCGGATAACAAGTCAACTTATAGTTATTTTAGATATTTTTAATGCAAAATAATAAATAGAAAATATTAGTTTCATTCTTTAAATCAGTAATTTATACAAATGACGAAGCAGTTATTTTTTGTTAGAAAAGTTTTAGTGGCGTTATCGACTAATACGTTGGCATTATCGAAAGTTATTTTATACAAATGCAATAGATCTTTTATGTAGTGTGATAGTTTCTTAGGGCGTGAATCAGCAAGTGAGAAGTTCTCAGTGGTATCAAAAGCTTCCTGTAAAATTACTGTGCTTGTTACTAGTTTAATACTAAATAAATAAACATGTCTGACCCAAAAGTGATGATCTCGATGCCGATTTATTGAGATTCAAGACCACATTTAGGCAACTTAATTCTTTTTAACAGTATTTTATAACTTTAACAAAGCAATGAATATGCTGAAAAGTAAGGCTAGTGAAGATAAGGATAATTTCAATTTAAAACGAAGTTTAAAAATGGAAGAATGAATGTGATATTCGAAAACATTTCATGGTTTTTTTTTTTTTTAAACTGTTTAATATGAGGCATTTAAATATTTATTATTCAATTAGTTCTTTTTAATTTTCGAAAAGTAATCAAACTGACTCTATTAGCTTTGACTTTCGCGGTAGGGAAAAGAAATACCCGCTTTCAGTTAGAATAATAGCTTATATTACAAATGTTAAGATATAAAAAGTATTTAATTTAACATCAAATTTTAAAAAATGCATATTTTTGAAATTGCTTATCAACACTACTTAAACTGGTTTCGAATTCTAAGCTAAGGGACTGAATATAAATAAATCACTTAAAAATTCAGCCGATCAAATTCTATTACAATATTTTAAACACATATTTCCTCATTTATTCCTTTATTCATTATTATTATTATCATTATTTTGATTTTTGCTATTATAAATTAAGATTTTGAACTAATAAATGGAGACTCTACGCTTGTGTCTAAATTGCTTGTTTTACTTTTTAGGTGAAAATTTGGTTCCAAAACCGTCGTTCCAAGTACAAGAAAATGCTGAAAGCCCAGCATCAGCAACAGAACAGCCAACAGCCGAACCAACAAACGGCGGGGAGCACGCCGAACATGCCGCAGCAGCCGCCGAACCCCGTGTCGACGCCGCAGACCCCACCCGAGTCCCACGACGCTCACAGCCCTCCGTCAGTCGGCCTTCTGCCTCCGCCGCCCTCGGCTCAGGGCATGCCGAACGCTACCGTCAGTCCCCCGGCCATGAGCCCGCCCATCTCCTCGTGGGACATGGCCTCGTCCAAAGCGGCCGCCATGAACGTCACGAACAATTACATCCCCCAGTACTCCTGGTATCATCAGACGGACCCCTCTATGAATCAACAAATTCTCACCTAAGAAAATTTTCCGACTTTGCTATTTGAATTTTTGGACAACAACAAAATCAACGATCGAGGTTTAAAAAAATTTAAAAAAAGATAAAAAAAAAACGTAAAAAAATATCGGATCGTTTTTTTTAAAGGAAAGCAATGTCTCCTTCTTTGTTGGACGGTGTGATTTATAGCGTGTTTTGTGTTCTTATATATACGACAAAAAAAATCGAAATCTCATCTTTGTGCAACAACACCCCACCTACCCTCAAAGAAGTGTTCATGTACGGCCGTGGGAGGGGTTTAATAGGTGGATGAAGGAAAAAAATATCAGTTTGAATTCCTCAGTATTAACCTTGCCACGTATTGTTCGGAGGGATGGCGTTTTCAACTGAAGCTCCCTATCAAGGAAGTTGGATCTCTGGAGAAAAATCTCAACCTGGGTTGACGAGCGAAGGGGCTACACGTCTCTACACCCTGAATCTACAAAAACTTTTTCCAAGATTATAAAAATGAAATAATAAAGCCATGACACATCATCGTCCATTTCCCATCTCATGCAGGCTGCATTGGCCAGTAAGTCTTTTCGTCACTGTGGAGCCAAATACGTAACCGTTCATTATATATATATATACACACACACACACACACAAATATATATATTATGTTTTTCTTTTAAGTGTTTTTAATCTTGTTTATGATCACCTTTCGCGATGGAGGTGTTAAAGTTTAATTCGCAACTGCTTAATATCTTGAACGAATCTTGTCCAAGACGTAAAAAGTAAGAAATAATTTTATTTTGCATGTGCTGTTAAAAAAAAAGTCAATGGATTGACTATGTTGGCATTATGGGAACCCTCTCCATGTGTAAACTGCAGATTTGGTGAGAATAAGAGTTTTAACTCTGTATTATGCGCATTCACAAAGAAAAACGCCTAATTCTCTATATCTCTCATCCGGTTGAAAAAATTTGATAGTAAACCTCTACCAAAATGAGAATTATATTAATATATGCAATTATGAAAGCTCGTTTCAGGCACTTTTAATCGTCGCATTGAACTAAGATTACTTTAAATCTTTGCATGAAAAATCGCATATTTCTCTATTTCTAAAGAATTTTAGAAACGCGTAGTTTGTGATATTATTTTAATCATTCAGAAAATAAAGTCCATAGAAACTGACTTTTTAATCTCCGACAAAATATCAATGATATTTTATTTTTCCCATCTTGTTTGTTCCTTAGGAAGACTTAACTTTTATTGTAGAAACTTTTCGCTTAAGCCTTTAAATTATTTACGAAACGATGTATTTTTTTTAATTGTGCGTACTACTTTCTACATTAATTATTTCACATTATGTACTAGGTACTTACTACAATTTAATTTCGCAATAAATAATCCTAATAGTAGAAACATCTAATAAGAAAGTTGCAATATAATTATGAAAACTTTTGAAAACATTTCCACTTTTAAATATTGTTTATATTTCCAAGGGAAAAAATGGTGAATTCCGTTAACAGTTTTTTAGGTATATCCCGAAAGGAGTCTGCAGTTTACACGACGAGGTCCTACGCAACATTCTCTCAAAACTGAATTTTCAATTACATCATTAATTCTTAAATGGATTTCAGTAGTGTTTGTCAAAATATTGTATTGTTGAAAGTTGTCTGAAGACACTGTTATCTTTTGCAGTTATGAAATATTGCTGTTACTCCTAAAATCGTGCTTTTCTCTCCCTTCCCCAACTCACCAAGATGAACATTGTTAGCGAGCACCATTGTCAAGCTTAAAAATATTGTTCAGCTGTGTTTATAGCACAAAATAATGTCAAGGTCTAAGACATAATTTTAAAAAAAAATTGGTAAATTAATTTTATAAATTATTTTTAGGTGATAATTTTAGCGATTTTAATTTATCATATCGTTTTAGTGTATTCTAACTAGTTTAAAACTATAACTGTATTTTAATTTATTGATGTAAGTTTTCTAAAAACAAGCTATATGTGACATTAGTTTAAATTGTAGAAAGGCAAAAAATGAGTAAACATTAATTTATGTTCAGAGAACAATTAAGCATTTGATCATTTACAAATTAAAAAACATTACGCGTTAATTGTAAAAATGATTTGCCGGAAAATGTTATCATAATCAAATGTAACACTTTTTTTGTGTTCGCTTTTGTTTGCTAACATTGTTCGTTTTGATTTTATTATTGGCAACTATAATTCAGGGGAATCTTGAACCATTCCTTTTTTAATTAGATTATTATAAAAATCAAAAGAAAACATTCCTTTTTGTACAAATGCCATTTGGTTTTTCTGTGTGTTATTTTATCTTGGAAATTTGTATATTTTAATTGATTTTGTAGAATTCAGATTCAAAACTGGCAAAGAAAATTATTTATAATGTGGCTATTTAAAGCGCAATTTTGTTTTAAAATTACCTTTTTATCTTATGTTTTCCTTGAAATTAACAAAATGTTCTCTTTAATGTTTCCAGTGAACTTTCAACGTAATTTTGTAATGTGTCTCATCTCAATTCTTTCAATCGTCAAGAATCTATTCTGAGGGTTTTATAAATATCAAAAGCATTTACTGATTTCTAATCTGAAGCAAATGTAAATAAAGAATCAGTGTGTACATATCAACTGTAAAATTCAGAAATTACTCGAATATCAGTAATAAACGTCATATGGAAAACAATGGTTCTGGAACTCCTTTTTTTTAGCATTTATTTTTTAAGTAAAAGCAATAAACTTTAACATTTCAAATCTACTTGTTTACAACTGTCAATAAAATAGATTATGATATACCCATAGCCAATCAGATAATTGTTAAGCAAATGAGAAAATCTTTGCATTAATTATACGTACAGCAAGCACAGCTTCTCAATTCAGTGAAAACAGTAAGCACTCGATGTATTTTAAATCTCAAGTAATACTTATCAAAAATATTTCACTTAATTTCTGAGAGATTTATTAAATATCTTTCGAAGTTTTTGGAACTGCGATTCCTTTTTGGTTGTTAATTTGTCTACTTTGGCTGTGTATTGCTTTGAAAAAGGTAATAAGCCGTATTATTTTAAGAATGATAATAAACGAATAAGTATATCACTTTAGGGTAACTTATTTTTCATTTAAATATGAGTGAATGTTTTATCTAGCTTAATTCGCAATTTATAGAAATTTCTAAAATTCTACCATCTTTTTCTATTTAAAGAATTAAGGCATGCAGGTAAGAAAAGAATTATTTTTGTATATATTAGATTTCAGAAGAAAGGTAATACGAGTCTCAATATGGATACAACCTTTCAGATTATCTTCAAAATAAAGGTAAGGACGTTAATTTAATTCATATTTTAAAACGCTTTACAGATGAAATGAAACTTTGCCCCTCCGCAAAATATATTCAAATTATAATTTGAGATCACAGCAGATATCATAGTTAAGTGAAAGTATCTTTTTGAAAAACTAATGGGGAAATGATCCTTTAAAATGTTTTTCATTTAAAACTTCTGTTTTGTAATTCAAAACATTTTGTGAAGTTCAAATATTCAATTATTTTTGTGTGTCTCTTCATCAAAGCTCGACAAATAAAACTGATTACAAATCCAAAAATGTATTAATTCATTTTAAAAATTTAAGTTACACACCTAAATTTCAAACGGGCTAAGGAATTACTATTTGAGCAATCTAAAGTAGTTAAAAAGTAGTTAACTATAAAGAGATGAAAAAGAAATAACCACAACAGGCTTCCACAATCGATCGGAAAGTCTATCAAGTCTTGAAAGACGAATTCGAAGGTTATTTTGTTAAAGTAGTTTTAACAATGTTTTCATTTGTGTAAAACAAAAATTTACATAACGTGTTGATAAAATAATGCTTTTTATAATAATACCTTTCAAACAATCGCCTTTCAAATGCAGTTATAGGTTATTCTTGAAATTCGACGTTAAATCAAATCGCAATATTAATTGCATTCAAAATATTCAAAACTGAGTGGAAAATCTCTTGCCCAACTGTGGAAAACGTTGCGTGATTTATGAATCTTTCATTAAATTTTTTTAATATCTCAAAATTTAGTATTTTAGAAAGAGAATTCGCTGATTTAGTCGTATAGATTAACGTGTTTCTCAGAATTATTTCAATAATTCAAGATGGATATTAGCGAATTGCTTCGAATAACGACGCATAAATCTAAAAGGTAATATTTATGAAAAATGATCATGCTTTTGTAAATTGAGGGCAGTATTCCGGAATGAAGTATTCAAAATGTTTAGTTAATTGTACATTTTAGATAACTTTTACTGTCATTTGCCCATTTAAATAGTAAACCGCGTTTTTCCGCTCAAAACTTATTTAAAACAGTTATTGACAAATTAATGAATTATTTACGGCACGCCTGTGGGCAAGAATGATTTAAAATAAATCACGGTTGAGCAGCGTTTCATATTTTCTGACCATTTCTCGATAAGAGAATTCACTATTTTCTGAAGGCAGGAATAGATAATAAAATATTCAAAAAGCTTAATAAGATTTATTTTCTTAATTATTTGAGAAATACAGAATTGGTTGACTACTTGTTTTAAGAGCATGTAAAAACTATATTCGTTTCACAATAAATGAGCAAAGTAGCTTTTTTCTCTGATAGTTAAGAAAGTTAGTTTAAAAATGATACATTTGAACATAAACTAAAAGCGATTTGTATTTTATTTAATATTTTAAAGCGTTGTTCAGCATTTTTTTAAAATTTCAAGCAATACAATTCCTTCAAAATAAGTTAATTCTCTGGATTCCTAACTGGAAATCGAAGGTGAGTAACGCTTTTAGCTTGAAAATAAAAAATGAATATTCATATTTTATATTCACATAGCTTGTTAAAATATTTAGTTCTTCGAAACATAGCTCTGCGCAATATTTACGTATATTATCGAACGAATTTCTTTATTTAAAAAATCGTATTTTATCACAGAGTAATCATAAATTTATTAACATTTTATAAATCATATTTAACATCGAATGCGATTTACTCTCTCCATGAATGTTGAAGATAATAATTGAGCTACTTATTTATTACTTATTATTACTATTATTACTATTATAATTATACTGCACTATAAAAATATAATACAATGCTTGATTTAGATGAGAATAGTTAGCTGAAATATGTACGGAGAGCAATTCGATAATTTTATCTGAATAAAAGTACTAGGTTGAACACTTAATACAAGTGGTTATATTCTTTCTCGTAACTTTATTACAATAATATGTAAAAAAAAATAAATTATCAGCACGTGAACATCTTAAATTAAAGATGTTCATTCACTTGGGCAAATTAAATGTAGGTTTATTGCAATCTGCATCCATTTTTGCATTTTATTACACAAAAACACAGATGAACTTATATTTTACATTCAGTGCCTTATTTTTAATTAAATTATTCTTTGCAACCATCTGACAAAATATCACGAGTGAGAAAGACTTCGATATCGCCGTATTATGTTGAGTAATTAATTGGGTGATAATCGAATGGAACTGTATAATTTTTGCTTTACTCAGTTTCCTTCATTGATTGAAAACAGATTTTATTAAAACAAACCCGATTACCGCATTTTAAAATTGACATGACTTATTCAGCCTTTTTACTCCGAAAAATAATCGTTCTGCTGATATCAAAGTTTAGTTTATGTAGGTCTCGACTTCAAATTGTTTGTCTTTTGAAGTTACTGTTCAGTTATAGAACTTACTATTCTTTGTATATAATACATATTCACGAGGGTAAGTTTGAAAATCGCGAAAAACAAAATGTTATCTCGGGATATTGTTTATATTGGTATTTTGACGGCGCATACGACAAAAATTGCTTTTGCAAAGAATTCCTATTTATAAAAAAAAGCTAATAAAAAATAAAATGGAAATATTCATTCGAAATGTAATATCATTAAATTCTATTACACACATGTTTAGAGTACACGATAAATTTTAATATTTACCAGCATGGTACCAGTAAATTATTAATTTGATAGGTTTCGTCTAGTATTATATAGTCTCTCAAAATGCCTTGAGATTTAGTATATTAAAATTTCATTTTCTAAATTCCTACAAATTATACCAGAATAAATAATTCATACACTGTATTGATTTGAAAATAACCGCAATGTTTCAGACAAGATTAACAATATATATATATTAATCTTTGAGTTTCATAGTGGATGTTTTCTGTATAAATTCAGCATTTCAAATAAGAGAAACAATTAAGACATAATCATTTTATTTTACAATAGCAAAAACAAGTTCCTAAATCTATAAGAACACTCAATCTTTGTTAGGTATTCAAATATAAACCACAAATGAAAAATAACTCCTTGCTGCAAATAAGGACAGAATTTCTTAAAAGATCCATCCATGGTAGTGACATTATTTTCAAGGTAACGTGATTGCTTTTTTTTTTTCTGAACTCGTAATTCACTAGGAAAAGCTTTTATTATATTTGGTCTGGAAATTACCATTTGGTCAATAAATGGTAAGTTTATTGTTAAAGAATTAGTAAATAAAATGGATAGTGGATGTTTTCTCTATAAATTTAGCATTTCTAATAAAAGAAACAGTTAAGACATAGCCTCATTTCAAAAATGAAAATAAATAAGAATGCTACAATTATATATCCTCCTCTAATTTATTTAATCATTCTTTGATGAAAATAATCTGTTCTAATTAAGCATGAAAATTTGTATATTCATAAGAAAATTAATTAATTAAAACTTATGAAAATAGCACAGTGGTTTAATCCGAGCTTAAATAAGGATCAAAAGCTCCGTATATAAAGGCGAACTATTTCATGATTCCAAAAAATTGTCGATTAGAAAAGCTTTCCATCCTTAATACATGCACAAGAAAAGGCGTTTACTTAAAAAGCGAACACTTATTCTGAAGCAATCTTTTTTACAGATGCAAAGCGATCTTGCGCATTTGTTAACACAAATTTCATTTTACAAATGATATACGTGAGGAAGTTTATTTTTTAAAATGTCATCGTCTTATAGTAATAGTTCTATCAACTGCTGAACACCAAATTTTGCTTTCGGATTTATTGTACGGAGAAAGATGAGCACCTTTTCCCGGCAAAATTTCAGATTTCAGCAATTCCTCAATATTACACACAGCCCCACGGATGACCAAGTAAAATTTCCTTGCTTTTCTCTTTCTAAAATTCTGTTCCTGTCTGTCTTAAATGAACTCTGATTGCTTATTCCGCGATTTCCGCTGGTTGGAAGCAAGTCTATTTTCTGCTGCATCCTGCGATTTTCGTAAGCTAAATAGGTTCAATTAGTAGTATTTTTTTGCTTTAAATTATATTATACCAATAAAGCTTCGCATATTAATAGCAATTTGCTTGGTTCAACGGTATTTGAACATGTTTGCCCACGTTGTATCTAAATAGTGATTTAAAAAAATTCGGCAGTCAGAAGGTTAAGTTTATGAGCTTAACAGCAATGTGGTGATAGCATTGTACTTCTTTGTGAGTTATATTAAACTCAATTATATTCGATTTATTATTGTATCAATGCACCACATTTCGACAAAGCAATCATTTCAGTGGTATTCTAATCCCATACAGATTTTTGTTTTAGAAAAAAAAGTAATGAATGTAATATAAAATCGCAACTGCTGTTGCATATAAAAATGAATTTTATACATATTTTAGAACTTTTTTTCTCGTGTAAACGGAAATCTAGAGGCAAATGTCATGAATTTTCATGTTATAAGAGTGAAATTGGCCACTAATACCTTTAAAGTGGTACTGATTCGCTAAATTTTTTAAAATTATAGTAAAAATAATTTTAATGATTGTAGAAATTACAAAGTCTTGAATGTATATATTTATTTTTCTGTTCACCATTCTAAATAATTCTTGCTGTCAAGGAAACTTATAGCTTCCGATAGAAAATTAAAGTCGTCTAATATTGAATCTTTACACTATTAATTTGAATTATGGCACCATTTTAATCAAAGTGGTATTGTTATTTTGCGAAATCCATTTCTCAAAATGTATTGAACATCGAAGGAGAAGGTAATTAACTTAGATTTTGCAAAATGATAGTCACCGAATGTACAGATTTTGAACATTGTCATATTTATTGCGTGTAAATAATGTGTGTTTGATTTACCGAAAGTTATTGTTGAAATTGAATTTTTGTGATCATGAAATAGGGGAAAATTGAATTTTAATGTTCATGTCGGAATTCTGGGCAAGCAGACTATATAGAAAGTCGTTCAGGTGTGATTGCGTTCATGATTTATCCGGAATTCCGGATTTTTTAACTTTGCAAATCCGGAACTTCAGAATATTTTTAGATTCACTATCTCTCAAATTTTGATTTCGAACAAATACAGTAAAGCACCGTTTATACGTCTTTCAAGGGACTTATATAAATAACATATAAGTCCCTTTAAAACGAAATATAAATGAAAAAACGTATAATCGAAATTTTAATAAACAACTTTGGTTATTACAAATTTAATGCTGCTAATGTAAATTCCTTTAAAAGCAATCATTTAAAAGCACATTTTATGATAATACTATCATATTACTACATAGTATTGAAAACAATAATGAAATTTTAAAATTAAACTTTTATCATAAAAGTGCGAAAAATCATACCTTTATTGTGTATCTTCAGTACTAATTATACATTTCTTATAACATTATACGTTTTTATGTTCACGAAAGAAGTGGTTTAATTAAAAAAATATCTTTAATACTCGTTTGACGTGCTTGACTGGCTGTGAGTATTAAATACAGCATTATGAATCGAATTAACCCTTTGTGGTCGATGCCGCCATAGTGGCGGCATTCGAAAGTCACCGTCGATGCCGCCACAGTGGCGGCATTCGAAAGTCGTCGTAGAATGGAAAATTACTGAAATTAAAAAGATTATGCTGTAACGTATTATAAGTACTATTAAACACAACAAATTCTGTGTATTTTAATACCCATATATTGACTTTAAATCGCGTACCGAAAAATAACTGCGAAACGCTAAATTTCCTCCGAATTGCTGGTACTCCCATCAGCGAAATCTGCCGACCGCAAAGGGTTAAGCTCATTGAATATTTTTCACTAGTGCTTGGAAAAACAAAATAAATTTAGAACTTTCAATGAAGTCCATTGGTCTCCACATTCTTCTTTATCATGTTATCCCCCCACTATCTAAGAAATGTTTATTCCTTAATAGAACGGATAAATAATAATCGAAGCAGAAAGTTTTCTAATTTCAGACAGTGAAAAAACGACGTATAACCGTAGCTTTGCGTCTTTTAAAGGAAATACTTTATCATTACAATGAATCGGGACTGTGATGAAACGACGTATAAACGGTGATTTACTGTATATCATTAAGATAGTGTAATAATTTTAACTGTTACAATTAATAAAATCTAACAAAAGATATTAAAAATTAATTAAAAAATTAATCATTTTAATTTTAATCAAAATCAATGGAGTAATCAAACTACTTGTCGAAGTAAATTAGTGAAAATCCAGTCGTTTTGTTAATAAACAGTACAACACCATTTATACGTTTCCCATTTATACGTCGTTTCATCACAGGCCCGATTCATTGTAATGATAAAGCACTTCGGTTATACATCGCCTTCCATCGTTTTAAAATGTGAAAATTTCCTCTTTTCTAGTATATGAACTGTGATAAAGATATTATGACTTCGAAATTATTCACAATTGATGAATTAATAGAAGTCAAATTGGTCCTAATTAATCTCGTGCTAATTTAAGGGATGATGAAACGTTTCCACCTTCCATTAAAGGTCCAATAGACTCCAATGAAAAACTTCGAACTTACGTCTTTTTATTTGTCAAAAGAATAGTTAAGAAAAGTAGAAGAATAGAAGAAAAACGATTCAAAGAACTTAATTCAATTCATAATTTCTGTACTTAATATTCACAGACAATCAGCACTTCAGACGACGATTAAAAATATTTTTTTAATTAAACGGCTAACTGTATGCACATAAATTGTATCAGATATGTATAACTAGTACCCAAGATATGCAATAAAGGTATTTTTCTCTCTATTATGTTAAATATTTAATTTTAAAATTTCATTATTGCTCTCAATACTATGTAGTAATATGTTAGCACTACCTTAAAAAATCTTGAAATTAATACTTTTAAGTGAATTTGCATTAGTAGCATTAAATTTGTAATAATCGAAATTGTTTAGTAAAATTTCGAATTATACATCTTTTTATTTATACGTCGTTTTACGTCAGTCCCTCGAAAGACGTATAAACGGTGCTTTACTCTTTTGTTTTTGCATCACATTAACAATCAACAATTATTCGAAATTATGTCGGATTTTACTACCTGCTTGTTTTTAAGATATTTGAATTGGACTTGCAAGCACTCCTGGTCGTTGAAATAAATGAAAACGATGAGATGAGATTCTGTAAAATTGTTCCATCATACGGACTACTGTAACGTGACACATATTTGTAGTTAATTTTCTCTGAAATATAAATCACTATCGCGTAAAAACACATCACGCAAGAAAATATGACTCCACATTTTGTTTTCGACCGCTACAGCTGAAAAAAATATTATTTGGGGATTGTTTTTCAATGCATATTAAATTGGGGATCTTGTTTTGTCATCAAATTTGATCGATCTGTTCGAATGAGAGAGTTCTCATGTTTATATGATGAATACATAAGTATATGAATGTAACTTCGAGTGTCAATGACACATAAAGGAATTTTTGAAGAGAAATTTTAGTTCTGGATTTTATATAAGATACTATAAGAGATAATGCTAGTTTATATCCAAAAGAAAATACTGAAAATTTTCCAGAATAACATTTAAAGAATTTTGAATATAATTAAATTCCTCCTTTAATTAATCAAAACGAATAAATCAACGAAATATTTTATTTGTTTTAAATAATAAGAAAAACAAATAATTTCTCAGAAAATTTTCTTTCTGCTTTATCGTGTTTCAAAATAATTATCTCTGCGGAAAACTCTTAACGTGTTTTCGACACTCTGTTAATTGTCTCTCGTGAAGAAATTGTGACGCATATATAGTCAAAAATTAGAGTAAATAGTTGAAATTAATAATAGATAGCTTTTCACTAATTTGCATCCAAAATATCTTAGCGAGGCCCTTGGTATGTAAAATGATAAACAAAATATTTTCCAAATTTATATCTTTCGTCGTATGTTTAATGATTGCATTTACCTTAATCTCCTGTTTAGGCGCGAAGTCGCATTGTATTTATCAGAAAATTAAAATAAATTTATTTCTCAGTTTATATGTAAGGACACAGCTATAAGATTCAGTTCTTTGATTTGATTTATCATATTAAAGTCTTGTTTTGAAGCGACATGAGGACCACTGGTTACAGACTTAGAGATTCTGAGCCAATATCATAAGAAAAGGACGACGATTGGTTGATACCTCATTCTGTTTCTACATAACAGTAGTGTAAGAATACAAGTGACCAACGATTGCATTTAATATATGTATATTCTGAGTACTTAGCGGAATTTCACTGAAACCATGGCCCGAACTACTGTTCAGCAACGGATTCCGAAACTACCACTTTAGGACGATTTTACACAGGAAAGGGGTGTCAGGCAATAAGTCATATGAGCGCATTTCCGGAGTTCTTTGTTAGATCACGCTCAGTCAAATGTAAGCATCACCCTTCCATTTTTCACTTTCCCCCTATTTTGATGAAAATAACTCGGCCCGGCGCATGCGCAAAAGCGCGGAGGGTTTCCAAAACCGCTCAAGTATAGCGTTTCTCGAATGACGATGCCAAGATTTCTGCCTGATCACTGCGACCAGTTTTTTATAATATGAATAGAATGTTGGCAGTTCCACGAAAACAATTTCACCACATATTCAAATATTAACTATCGTCAATATATTATGAAAATATTTCTGTTATCAATGAAGTGAAAATTTAGGTATCGTGAAAAAGGGTTGTATTTCAATTCGTGAATTTCTGATCTATTATTACGAAGCTGACCGTTGTATAATTTTATCAGTCAGAACAACGGGTGAAGACTAGAGCGTCTAATGACTGTTAAAGTGTTGACTGCAGTTAAATTCGTTAAAGTGTTAAAATAACTTGGAAAATCAAATATAGTCAAAAAGTCTCGCCCATCCTCAATTAGCAAAATGGCTGTTAGCATATAAAACGTATTAACTGCTAGAACACAGTGTATTATTTACAAAAATGAAAATTTCTGGGTTCTGATACAGAAGGTGTTCGATATATTACAGGGTTGACTGTGTTCAGGATTTATCCGGAGTTCCGAGTATTTTATTTTCTCAAATCCGGAATTTCTGGATATTTTTAAATCGTCGCTTAACAAGCAACACCACGTTTCTCAATTATTTAAAACTTCAAAGAGGAAGAAAATACTCAATTTTTCGCAACCAATAACGAATATTTCCCAATTATTTTTCACATCTGAAATAAGATATAATAAGCAAGAACATGCGGTCTTATGTTTATATTAGATGTTAAAAAAATTCAGAAATATCCATTATTGGTTGCGAAAAATTGAGTATTTTCTTCCTCTTTGAAATTTTAAAAAATTGAGATAGGTGGTGTTGCTTGCTAAGCGACGAAATTCACTATTTATATCAAATTTTTATTTAGAACTAAGATAGTGTAATAATTTTAGATTATATGAAATTCAATGGAGTAGTCAAACTTCTTGTCGAAGTAAATTAGAAAAGATCCAGTCGTTTTGTTGAAATATGTATGCTTGCGCATTAAATTAACAATCTACAATTATTCAAAATTATGTTACCGCATTTGAAATGGAGTCGTATGTCATGGAAGTATGTGAATAAGATAATTTTCGAACTTTTTGACACTGATTTGCTGTGAGGGAACTTAAAAGGAAAGCTTCGCGGCAGTAACTTGCAAGTAAGTTATGAATGGAAGTCAATTTTTATTACATTTATCGTTGACATTAGTTTCTCGATATTTCATGAAGTGTTTTTCAAATTTGGGTACCAGACCAAGATTTTTCATCCGAGAAAAAGGAGGATACTTCGAATGTGTAGAGGATGCATTTAGTCCTTTAAATATTTTATCGTTCTTATTTTCCCAGATTTGTGTGCTCGATTAAATCGAAACACACCTTGATAGATTTAAAAGTTTCATATTCATATTATTATTTTTTTTTATCAAAACTGAAAAAGAGAAAGTTTTTAATTCCAAAAATCGTAGATCTATGCGGTTATTTATTGGTGATTCATGTTGCAGAAAAGGCAAGTTTTAGAGAACGTACTTGAATCAGACGGAAACTTGTTGGATTTTCATTGATGGTATCTGATGTATTTTAATAGTTTAATTGATTTTCATGAGAATATTTTCAAAATATTGTATACTATATGCGTTTTTCTTAGACTAGTAGAATTTCGTATAAAAATATTTAAAATTAAACCTGATATAAGAAGGAAAACTATGAAGTAAAGAATGTTATATTTTCCATTAAGAAAATTAATAAGCATTGAATTCAGTTATAGGATCAAATGAAAAAAATCCTGTTTTTAAACGCCAAAAAGTCTTTTTTTCAGCCATAGAGATCCACATGTATTACATAATGCGTCATCACAATACATTCATTCATATTTCAGGTTGATAAAATAATTTTTGGAACAAGACGACATTAGAGCGAAATAAGAAGTTAAGCGTTAGAAAAGAAAAGAAAATCATAAAATCTGACTTATAAGTAGTTGGATTTCACCTGTGGTTCTATTCTACAAACAAAATGGTGATATTAATTATTTTCGAAGAGGAATTTTAACAACTAAATTAAATGTAATGCATTAAAGAACAAAGAAAAATCGCAGACTTAATCAATGCAGGTGAGAAAATGATTATTATAGGTAATCTCATTATTTTATGTCTGGTTTTGATAACTTAAAATCTTAAAAATATACATTTGTGTAAGAGTTTTTACTGAGAAATTTCTAGGTAAAGCAAAAAATTACGTTATTTATATTTAATTGATAATTTAGCATAGAATGACATTTTTCAGTCAGCAAATCAACCTGGTAATATTTTATTTCCCAACCAGGTATTTTTAGAATTTAGAGAAAAAAATGAAAGGATTATGGGTGTTTTTATTAATTACTAAAATTTATGTTATTTAGTTTTATGGTTCAGAATAAACAAGCAGTAAATATATATTCAAAGAATTTCTTTCCTCTCTTTTATCATTTGGAAACAGTCAGAATTCACATACAAAAGCAACAAAAAAATCTCTCTTTGTTAGAAGTTATTGCTTTCCCTCTATAGGTTTTAAAATTTTAAACTCGATAACAAACATGTCTGTTTTTTTATTACTCTCGATTCATATACGATTATTTTTCTTCACAATTTCTTATTTAATTGTAAAATCTTATTATAATAGCAGAGAATGAAGCGCAAATTATTCATAATTTTTTTTAAAATTTATATAACTTAAGATATTTGAATTAAAAAAACATTTTGAACTCAGCCAGTTTATAGATAAAAAATGTATTTATACGTTTAAAGTTTAGATAGAAAAAAAGCATAAGAAAACTAATATATCTTTCATTTCACTGAAAAAGTCACTGCCTGTTCTATCATACATTTTCTGTATAAAAATTATTTATGAAAATAATGAGTACTACCTCATCTTGCAGAATGCCATTACATAAAAGTGTTTTCGGAAATGTTGAAAAGAGCCTATAATCATTCAATATCAAAAAAGTATTTCACAGAGAAAATAAACAATTAACGTTTACAGCTTACTAAGATATCTCTAGAGAAATATACTTAAAATGAAATTACACGAAGAAAAGCAATATAGATGTAATACATTTTGTAATTATGATTGATTTTTTTTATTTTATTAAAGATTTTAGTAAGAGTTGATTAAATCTGTTACAAAACTAGATAAGGTCTGATATGAAAATTGCCAAGAGAAAAAATGCCTTGGGAAGCAGACATAAGGTGTTATGATCTTGTAAGCATAAATGCGCCGTATTTGATATAGTTGATTTTTGTTTAACCCTTTCGCGTTCATTGGTTCGCAGTGAAACCACACATTGAGCATTTCTTTATTGCGCATGGGCGAAATGTAGCGTAATTTTTCTTTCATAACTTAAGAGCCATATATATAGGCAAACTTATATAAAAATTCCAGTTCAATACCGTTAGTATTCACAAAGATATCGGAATTGCTTTTGATCTCTAAGAGAAACAAAATGATGAGGGTTCTTGTACAAATTGATATTTTTTAAAATTGAATCTTCGAAAATAATACTGAATTTTATGAAGGTTGAATATCCAGAATACTCACGTATACCTATAAATTAAATACATAATTTAAAATGCATTTCGATTATAACTTATTTTGAGAAAAAATAGCCCTTTACCGTTCATTGGTTTCACTGTGAAACCACAAATTTCTTGAAAATAAAAAAAAAATGCTGAATTTTTTTCCTTTACATATTTATGATCAGCTAAAGGTCTAATACTCATTTTTTGAAATAAATTTAGTAATTTTCAAAACGAAACATATAGTGAACTTTAAGGGGTTAAAGAATACGGATATATATGAGGTAAACACTGGATTGTTTTTTAAATAGTTACGAGAAAAAACAAGACATATTTTTCAATTTTATTTTTACTTACTGATTTATTTTATTTTAATTCAACAAAATCGATCCCAAATGCTTCGACGAAAGTTTTCGCTTTCAGATCTTGGATAACGGCAGAACCAATCGTAAAATCCTTTTTCTCACTGCCATTTACTTAAAGTGAATGGTGGAAAATGAAGAAAAAGTTAAACCTTAGTTAAAATTAAACCTTAGTTAAAATTAAACCTTAGTTAAACCAGAGCGTTTATTTTTCTTTAAAAGAAGAGTGGTATCGACGAATTGTACAAATATAGTTTGTGTACTCCTAAAAATTAAAGACAGATAAATATACCGTGTTATTATTTGCTTTTTGGTTTAACAAGAAAATGTATGTACAAATATATAATTTAGAGAATTTATGTACAGCTATTGATAAAAAGGAGTGGTTCAACTTTATTATTTACTAGGAAATAATAACATTTGTATTATAGCTCTTGCGGAATGAATATTTTTGCTCATGACAGTTTATTCGAAAGTCGCAAATTCTAAATACGGAAGTAATTCCAATGTTTAAGATCAAAATAACTTCATAACTTTTACAACGATACTTTATCAATAACAGTCACTAAAAGGGAGAACTCTGAAATGGACTCACTAAGGCACAAATGTATATTTTCATAGATTACAGTTTAATTGATTACATGCTTTGTCAAAAATATATTCTAAATTTTGATTCCTGCGAAAAGCTCTTGTTTTTAGCTTTGCTCATCTTTAGT
The DNA here is from genome assembly GCA_013235015.1 of Araneus ventricosus. NCBI lineage: Eukaryota > Metazoa > Arthropoda > Arachnida > Araneae > Araneidae > Araneus > Araneus ventricosus. Next base: position 2,023,336 of record BGPR01000005.1, read on the forward strand.
TGATTTTTAACGAAAAGATCATATTCTGCAATATTACACGGAGTTATTTTAAGTACATTGCAGCGTCGTGTATATGAATTAGATGAAATATCACTTAGGTAAGTTAACGACTTATATAGATTTTTAGAAGTTCACATAGAAGCACCGAAATGCCGCAATGTAATATTATATGTCTGTATTATATTTCTTATAATAATATTACATGTACTACTAGTGTATTTTTATTATGTGTTTGAAAAAGCGGATCGCAAGAAATGTTAAAAATAGAAAACTCAATTTAAGGGCATTATTAAAAGCATATATGAGGTATATAATATTTTGAGAGAAAGTAAACGTGAATAAAAGAAACAGGTTTCAGTTATTCTTATGTAGTGATGTGCTCACATATATAATTGCCATAATTTATGGAAAGAATCTTAGAGTGCTTTTTAACAAGTTCTGGTAACTTTATTTCTTTTTTCTTTTCTCCTATAAAAGAGAAAGTAATGTAATGGTAAAAAAATTCAGCCTTGAGATCAAGCATTTTCACGATTTAGATCGCTCTAAAAAACGTTTTTGGAATTATGCTTGTCAGTCGGTTTTCCTGTTTATGAACACGATAACTTAAAAACGAAGCAAGCTAAACAAATGAAATTTGGTTTAGATTCTTTACACCAAATTATAGATTTCTATTAAAGTTTTGGTAAAATCCGTTTACTGGAAGTCTGTCTGTCTGTTTGGTCATACAAGTGAAAGTGATAACTCAAAAAACGCAACCATCTAGATAGATGGAATTTGGTGTATAGTTTTACATAAGAATTTTAAATGCTTATCAAATTTTGAACCTAATCCTTCAACGTTTTGACTGTCTATCGCTCTGTCTATTCGGGGCAAGTAAACGCGATAATTACAAAAATGCAACAAGCTAGAAAGTTGAAATTTAGTTTGTGACCGAAATACAAAAATTGTTTATCTGTATCAAATTTGGAACGAATCTATGATTTAGTAGACTGTCTGTTAGTCTAACTGAGTGTAACTGAACCTGAAAACTCCAATAGGCAATCAGCTAGATTAATGGAATTTGGTATGTAGTCTTGACATCAAAATTGTAGACCATTATCAAAATTTGGACCAAAACGGTCAAAGGGAAAAATTACTGTTCCGATATGGATACTCAATTCTCTTCATTATACTACCAAGTTAAACAAAATCACACCATATTGTGGAAGTATACGCGAAGTCGAGGGTAGAATACTCTTCCGCTGTTTTAGTCCCTAAATCTTCCATAATAATCCGGATTGTATTGTACTCTTCTCAAGTTATAAGTTTGAGTTTGCGAAGCATTATTATAGCTGCCGAAAGCTTTCAAAATTAAACTCGTATAGCAGTCAAATGATTCCAAGAAAGCCGAAGACAGCGAGGGAGTTGATGGAAATAGTAGAAGAAAAATCGTTTCAGACACTTGTGATATTTTTATAGACGGTCGATCGATACATGCCGATCATCGATCGGAGATCAGAGCATTTCTTTTTAATGCTCTGAGATACAAAAGAAACTGATTGGTATTTTATATGTATAAAACTAAGGTGTTCTGTTGTCGAATATGAACCATATGCGGGAATTTCTAGAGTGTTAACTTTCAATAAAAAGAAAGAAAGTGCGAATTGCACGTGGAATTTATAATAGGTAAGACACCTGAGGTTAGCGTTTAAAATATTGTATCGGCAGTTCTTATAAATTGGAATAACGTGATAATTCAGCGTGAAAGTTGATTTAAGAAATTATCATTTTTAATTAATTTTTTTAGGAAACGAAACAGATGAGGATGTTCATGTGTTCAAAAATCATTAAAATCATCCAACCGATTCTGAGATATAAAATCAAAGATTAATAAACAATTAATAACTTTCAGGGGGATTTTCAAGAATTTAATAATCTGTTTAATGATACTTTATCTTACATTTCGAGATATCATTATTTATGTAAGTTAAATATTATTTTGTCTTAACATTTAAAAGCTATGAACTACAAAAATTGAAAATAATGGATAAATAATCATAGAGTCAGTTCACTTGACGTCACCAACACACGAGAAATGTAACTGCTTATGTCATCTAACATCGAACTGCACGCCGCCGTGTGCTGTGACGTCACACCATTTTTTCTCATGCAGGATGCTCAATGAATCTGAAAACTAATTCGGCGCTGCGCACTTGACATGTATGACGTGAACGTGAATGAACTCAGTCAAAATTTCAAGACGAAGTCAAATGACTCCATCAAATGATCAAGATAGTATTAATTTTTTATATTCACAATCTAAAATTTTGGTTTCCGTCTGATAATTAACCAAAAAAAGGCCAGTAGATCATCCACATCAATATCAATAAATTTTTACATTTCTGCTTAGTTTAAGCAAATAAACATCGAGTATTTTGTAGGCATTTTAAACTTATTAAATCATCTTTTGTTGTAATATCTAGAAATAAGCAAATTCGTACATTCGATTCACACACATTTTTCTTAAATGTTAAAAGGAAATATGTATTTTCTGATGAAAGAAACGTATCAAGGTTTCTACTTCACTGCTTGTTTTCCAATAAAAATTCGCATAAACGAGTGTAACAAGATAATATCTTTTATTTGCTACTAATTAAATATTTATTTTTCGTAATGATGATTGATATTGTGTTTATAATTCTGTTCCTCACCATTCAAAATTTAAAAAACCTTTTTGAAAAGTAATTTCTTCAACTACTTTCTTAATATGGGAATTTTCACATATATCACGAACTATTTCTACGCATTAATTAATTTAAATTATATTTCTTGTTCAGCTATAAATTTAATCTAAAAATATTTTTTTACCACTGTTTCTTAAACAATAACCAAAACCCAACTTTCAACCAACTGAAACTTAATTGGGTATTTAAAAATTTGATTTCATTCGAACTAAATTTTCTAGTTAACACAAGAATTTTCGCTTTTGAATTAATTTACGATATTAATTGTGTTCGCGTTAACCCTGACCGCATTCTCACTGAAAAACGCACCGCGATTTAAATAAATAATAAATTCATTTACTTTCACATATCCGAATCTAGTTTCTCTCCCGAAATAAACCGTGATATTAATTAAATCGTGGGTTTCTGAAAGGTTCATTGCGGAAATTCAAAATTGTCTAGCAACTTCAGGACAAAGAATCGTGTAGATGAGTTTGACATTTTAAAATTAAACTGGGAAAGAACCGCTTACTTTCACTATCAAGAAATAAAAATATTTTGCGAAACGGGCCAATACTTCAAGCCTTTATTTCTGTAGTGAAGTTAAAATGCCGAATATCCTGGATGGAGTTCTTCAGGCTTCACTATGGGATTTCTTTAACATCTAATATACACTGGCCTCCGAAAGTTAGTGTACAACCTGTATTTTTCTGTCTAAATTGCAAAAAAATGAACAACTTTAGAACAATGGTGTATAAAACAGTTATTTATTGAATTTTACCTAATTTTAGCATCAAGCATAATTTACAATTTAATTATTACATCTTTTTTTACAAAAGAGCATTGTTGGAGAAAAATAATAAAAGAAAGATATTTGTTAGCAAATAAATAAATGAGTTTTAATGAGGAATGTTCCCTCCCCTAGCTATAATGTATTGGCGGCATTGATTTTCCATTAAGGTGTCGGATACCGAAGTGAAACATATTGTCTATTCATGGAGAAACACTTGTTCAAATTCATTTAACGACCTCGGAAGGGTTCTTGAAACAGCTACCTGTCTTCCAAGGTAGTCCCAAAGATGCTCTATCGGATTAAGGTCCGGAGATAGAGTTCGGCAGTTCATTAGCTCCAAATCTTTATCCTCAAGACATTGTACGACAAACCTAGCTCGGTGAGGTTCAGCATTATCATTCATTAGGCTGAATTCCTCACCAATAGCACCAGCATATCGTCTGATATATGAATCGAGGATCTCATCTCTATATTTCACAGCAGTTAGAGGTCCTCCAAGGAACATATGGAGTTCAGTGTGACCACCCAGAGAGATTTCTGCCCAAACCATGATTCCGCCTCCTGTATAACTATGTCCTTTAACATGACAGATAGACGGTATCTGGTGCCTTTTTCTCTCCATATCAGCACACGACCTGAATCTTTCTCTAGACAAAAACTCATCTATGGAGAGTACAGAGGCCCATTGCTGTCTGGTCCAGGTAACGTATTCTCTTGACTAACATAAACGAACACCTCTCTGCCGTCTATTAAGAAGGACACACACAAGTAGTCTTCTTGCATACAATCCATGATTATGAAGCCGTTTTTGCTCTGTAGTTGCTGATATTCTCGTCCCTATTGCATTGAAATTATCTGAAACAACTTGAGGCACAATAGCCTTCTTCGGGCGTAAGTGCTAGAAAGCGATCTTCTGCAGCTATTGTAACATGTGGCCGACCTGGAACATGACTTCTCGAAACTGAATATTCAGAGTGAAACTGATCCCAGAGTCTTTGGACTACACTGTGAGTCACATTACACCTTCTAGTAGCATAAGCTTGTGACAAACCTATTTCCAACCAACCGATCGCTCGCCATCTTAAGGATTACGATAAACTATCTCCTTGAGACATTAACAACATCATCTTCGGTGATAAAATCGAAGACTAGCAAGCATTCATAGAAATTGTTCACAAATTTTGAAAGCAAGATATTCCTAGTTTTCTCTGGCTTCTATAAAAATAACAATTTCTTTAAAAAATAAACGGTAGATATACTTCATTCATTTAGTTTAATTTATATTACCCAACATCCTTCATATAAGCCATATTTGTTACCTATATTTGCATTCATTGAATAATGTGCTTCAAAAAAGCGGGTTGGTACCTTAATTTTGGAGGCCAGTGTATTTATTGAATTACTTAAGGTTTATGTCATGTATATAAACGGTCGCGGAAATTCAGTCAACTGTTCCATTTAGCCGTTTAGAGTCCAAAAGCACAGTCGATGTGAACATTGATGTATGTTTCTGGATTTTTATAGTTAAATGTTTATTAAATAATTTAACAGTTTTATTAATTGTTATTTACTTACTAACAAGTATAATATTCATAGTTACATATATATCACAATAAAAGTAATATATAAGTAAGTTTTGTGAAGTATGGGACCAGAATTTCCTAAATATTTAACAGCCAGATTTAAAAGGAAACGAAAACTTGTAATAATGGCATTAAAAGAATTATTATGGTAATAAATAGGAATTTTAATTCAAAATAATAATTGTATAAAAATTAAATAATTATAATTCAATTGCACTCTGGAGATTCTATATATTTACTATCTTTATTACCTGGTTTCGCTCGGGATTTATTTAAATACACTAAAGCCATCGGAAACACAAAATTTTCGTCGCCATTTTAAGTTCACTCAAGTAATGATGTTTATTTAAGAATTTATTATAATTCTTTCATTTATTTAATTAATTATATTCAAAATTAATTACTTTTCAAAGTTGAAAATAGTACAAGTGACCTGGAAATGGACGCCAGAATGATATAAACTAATTTCATGTGTACTGCTTTTCAACGTTTCGGAGGAGTTCATATGGCAGACAAACGAACAGATATACGCATGTATTTTCCATTTTGTACATTACAGGTATACGCATGTGTAGACAATATGACGTGCCTACTAAATGTCCTGTTGATCCCCGCGGACAAAGAGTCACGGACTTGAATATAATTGCGTGTGTACAGGACGCTTAAATTCTGAATAACTTCTTGTAATTTATTAATCGTCTTTTATTCATTTGACTTTAAAATAAGATGTATTTATAGTAAAGCAACGTTTATGCTTTTCTCATTTATGCGTCGTTTTACGGTCAGTCCCTTGAAAGACGTATAAACGGTGCTTTACTGTATGTTACGATCAATGTGATAAATCAGTTATTATTAATAATAACCGGACATTTAAGCGGTTATTATTAATAATAACCACGGTACTATTAATAAAACCGATTAATCACATTGACCGTAACATATATAAGTTAGAACAGACCAATAAATTCTAGTTAAAGATTCTGGCCTAATTCTCCTGTAGATTTAAATTACAGTTGCCAAACAAATTTGAAATTGACTGTCGGGTTTATCCCAAGAATGATGAGCCGGAAAAGTCTGACTCAAGATTGCGTTGGGATTAGACCTAACTATTATGTTTTTAAATTGGGATGGTCTGGCAAATTTAAAATTTCTTCTCGAAATTCTGACCAGAAATGAATAATAAATTTTGAATAAAATTATACGGAAAGATTTTCAAGCTCAAGACGAACTTCAAATCACTGCGGTTTTTTTTGTAGTTTCTTTTTCGTATAAGTTGAAGTCCATAACAAATTTAAAATTTTACTCACTTCTTTCCTTTCCATGTATTTTGAAAAAAAATTTGTTGAGTTTCGAACTATCTTGAATGTTTTAGATCTAAGTAGGAATTTGTTTTAAAAAGTTGAAAGCTATTAGAATGTGTTCACCTACGTATTTCGATAGTGATAACGCCTTAAAAGCAAAGAAAAGGAATTTTCTCATGTCATGGTTGTTATAAATTCACAAAATATCATTGCTTAATTTATAGCTCTTGACAACTTAAGTTGAGAGAGAATATGTAAAAAGGTATAACCGACAGAACTATATGTAAATAATGTTGTACGAGTTTCTAAAAATCTCAGGATTATAAATATAGTTCCATAAAATTAAAAAAAACTTTCACATTACATATATTTTAGTTATATATTAACGTCCCGTTTTGAAGCAATACAAGGGCTATTTTGGGAAGGACCTCGTAATTTTGAACCGCTGTCAGATGACGAGAACGAGACCTGAGCGGGCACCACATACAGGATCTGCCTTGCTGCACGTGAGACATGTTAAAAATAGGTAATTGTTAGCAATAGGGAGAAAAATAACGTTAACAATATGATAACTAGTATTGATGAAGGTATTCTGAATTAACGTCACATAAAAACTATGAGATGAGATTTTGAAAAAAAAAAAAAAAAAATTCTAGATTAGCTTTTAATAAAAGATTTATGCTTCACTATTTTGTCAGTTAACTGCAAGAATAATGAGTAATTTTAGGAACTTTCACGCCTCCTGAGAAATATTAAGATACATATCTTACATTCATAATCTTACTTTTTTCTGTTTTTCTATACTTTTAGCGAGTTCAGCAGAAAAAATAACACAAGGTTTAGTTCAGTTACATTAACGTCCCGTTTTGAAGCAACACGAGGGCTATTTTGGGACGGACCTCGTAATTTCGAACCATGGTCAGATGACCAGGACGACACCTGAGCTGGAACCCCCTCTCCAAACTTCCACATCACATCAACGGAAGGACGTTTGATTCCCTACGTGTGATTTAACGTGCAGAAGGCCCGATACACGACGGATCTTCAGTGGAATCGGGTTTCGGGCCTGGAACCCTTCGGCTCGGAAGCTGGTACCTTACCACTGGGCCACCGCGGCCTACATTAATGAACAATTACAGAATCCATATGGTACTGTTAATTAGTTTTGTCTCAAAGAAACGTGTAGAAAAATTTATTTTTTTATTTTTCAGTAGCTCAAGATTGGTTTGCGTTCGTGAAAACTAGTGCTAGGCACTTCTGTTCATTTTAATAGATTAGTCCAGAGTTTTGTTCATTGTCGCTTTCGATTTCAATTTGAGTGGTGTAAAACAAAACTGGATGTGAAAAAACTTAAAATTGTGTAAATTTATTAAGTTTTTCAATGCTTTTAAAAATTCTGGCTACAAATCACTGAAAATCTGTTTTTTTTAATAATTTTTTTTATTAATTATTGTATAAAGCTTTATTTCCTCAATTTATTATCATACATATAAATATATATGAGGTCCCAGAAAAGCTTCAGCAATATGAGCTCAAACACATTTTTGTTTCCTGAAAAAGATTCGCTGCTAGAAGAAGTGTAAGAAACCTGATATGAGTAAGATTTTTATCTTTTTAGTATTTGAAATAAGCGAGTTAATTAAATTTCTTTTGAATTAATTAATTTAGAAATAAGTTTCCAATAGCGATTGATTCTCAGATGCAACAACCAGTCTTTTTTTCAATTCTTTAATAAATTTGAAATCTAATGATTAGATAACAAAAAGTCATGTAACGGAGGATTCGAAATTTCTCACTTAGTTGTATTGAAGTAGTATTAAATACAGCTGATAGAGTTGTATTAAATACATTTGATACTCAATTAATTTCAATTTTCTCTATTGTACTGAATATCCTTTGAATTAGTTTCAATTTTAGATTGCCACCAGTTTTCACCGCGTTGTAAAAATTCTCATTTTCTTTTTCTTTATTCTTTAAGAATTTTCCTGAAGATCAAAGTATTTCGGAGAACTTTGCGATAAGAAGCTGTCTTCTGGAACTCTAATCAGAGAATAAATTCAAAAAGATAAATAGATTTTGTCATACAATGAAAACTACATCCTTCTGGGTTTTTATAGCCATTTATTACTAAAAGTGGACTTTCTGAAGAACTATTCCTGAATTCTAAATTTTCATTGTTTGAGATTTGAACCAAACTTCTTTTTAACTTTGGAAGTTTGATACCATCATTACTTTATAATTTTGAAACCCATTAAAGAAATAAGGTTTAAGCTTCTAGAAAGTTATATTCTGTAAAAAACGAATAAATAAAATGCTTTAGGTTTGGCTTATGGCTCAGTTCTTAAGAACAAAATTTGAAATTTAACAATGTATTATGATTAAGGAATCCTTTTATTAAACATTCATCTACGTCTTAAATTAGAATGTCATGAAAAAGTGATAAAAAGAATTTAATCTTTTGACAGATCATAAAACAATACAATACTCTGCTATTTTTTGATCATTGTCCATACCTTGGCTAAATTGAACTCACAAAGAACGCACATCATTCTATTATCTTCAGACGATCGGTTCGATCATTTTCGCAAAGAAATGTCAAAATTTTCATTTAAAAGTAGTTTGCCAAATTAAGATATTTTATTCTTTTGTTGTAATTACAATTCACTTTGTTACATTATTCAAACTAACCATTTAGCTGAAATATTTCCCACTCTGTCAATAAACCGTAAAAACCTCGACTCTTTGTTCTTGACATCTAGTAGTTTTCTGAATGATTCTATGAATACTATGTTTGGATTTCAGCGACATTTTTTAATGATGGATATAACTCTTTTAGGTGACTTTACGGCATAATATATTTCTTTTTAGAAATTGCATGTTAGTTCGTTGAGAATAGAAACATCAATAATTAATTTAACTCTTCAGCTGATGAATAATAATGATTCGACGGAACATTTTCAATTTCTGTTTTTGAATATGACGTAAAAGAAAGCTAATTACTTTTTGGTATGGAGAAGAAAAAGAAATATTCATATAAGTATGCATTAAGTGAACAATAACATTTAGTACGTGTCAGAGGATTAAAGGACTTTTTTGAAGTCCATTAATTAAGGCGGAATAGGTACTTTACAGCGTGATTATAAAATATCTAGCTCAAATTTAAAAACAGGTAAAGGAGGCCGAAAAAGGCAAATTTGTATTGGGACGTGTGGTTGGAAAGAGCTCGTTCAGATGGTAGAGGGCGATGATGATGCGGTTACTGATGAGGCTGCGTTTGCACTTAACGTATATGTTTAATATCTAGAATTCTCAACTTTGAGGGCATAATAATCAACGTTGCATGAGAAAAATGTCAAATAGTGTTTGGGATGGCATGGTATACAACAATTTAGTAAGACCATATAGTCTATACTAGCCGCCTTCGGCGACCAGCTTGTTCGCCGGGAATGTAATTTCAATTCAGTCTTGTATCATTTTATATTCATGGTTATCTCAACAACGTAATTTTAAACTTCAGATTGTGGTAGATATTTAACCCATGTTCTATTAGTGACCTTGTACTTGTTCTGTTCATTGTCTATATAAATGCCCCTAATGGAGTAAAATAACTGAACATGTCCAGTAACCCCTAATTCCACGTTGTCGTCACTATCTTTACTTTCTTATTCCTCTTGTAAAATATGCATTTGATTTCAACATTAAAATGAAGAAGCACATTTTATGGCCAGCGGCGTGTTAGCTGGATTAAAACATGTTGAAAAAAGAATTAAAACATAGCAACCATAACCTTTCAGCTTATGTTTCTTAATATAAGCAAAGCAATATCTCAAAGAGCTTAGTTTACAGATTTCACAAAAATCTTGATGAAATAAAATATGAAAGCAAAATGTATTAGGATCCTATCTCAGATTAGAAAAATGAAAGAGAAATATGCAATTAAATATTTGTTTAAACAATGAAAAAGGTTTGAGTTGCACTGCAACAATGAAAAGTATTGTTGTAAATTATGCCAAAAATATTTTTAAAAATTTATTAAAGTTCGAGAAAACATTATACGGAAATTTAATTGACATCATTGGAAAGGTAATTTTTTGCACTTTTAGATGGTGAAAAAATAATTTTTGTGCTGTAATATTTGCGGAAGTAATTAAGGAAAAAGGCCAAAATTTTGCTTGATTTTAATTAATAATAATAAAAAATTGCTTGATTTAATTAATTAAAATTTCAAAAAAGGGCTTCGGGGTGCACATTCCCACCCTCCAAAGTATGTTTGTGCCAAATTTCGTAGCTCTAACTCCAGTGGTCTGCCTTGTAGAGCGCCAACATAGAGACACACATTCTCCTTTATTATTAGTAGATAGTAGGTACGTTTTTCAAGATGTCTTACTTGTCTCATACATGTGAATGTTAGTGTTAGTTTAGAGATGCATACTGCTTAAAATCCTCAATGACTATATAAGTCAGTAGAACGACAGGACTGACAATTTACGACAGCGCTCTCTACTGACTCAAAGCATCATTTCCGTCCATAGATATAATTAATATCATATTATTTCGGTTCACTCTACATGCTCTAAATTTGTGTCTCATATTTTGGAATTACCCTATGAGAATGAGTATGAAATCTATACAAAAAACCCTATAGGGAACACTGAAAAGAGGGAGAGAAGTGGGAAGGGGAATATAAATCGAAATGATTTAATTAATTTCCATTTTTACATCTTATCTGCAAAATGACAAAAAACTTAACAATTTATCTAGATCACAGTTATCTCTTATACCAATTATCATTTCAAGATAAGCATATCCATGTCTGTAATATTTTTTATCTATATTAATATGTTGGTTTTGTAACTATTTAAATATATTACGCATAATTATCAATCATCAAAAGAAATTTACTTTTTAAGGCATATTTCGGGCATTTTTTTGTCCCCTTTTCGTTTTATATCGATATTAAAAACCTCGGTTATTATAGACTATTTAAAGTAGCAGTTATTCGTACAAATTAATTAGGCATTACTAGTAACTATCTTGATAGTGTGTAAGCAAAGTGATGGGAAAAGTTGTTGAAGCTCATGATGTAATGAACGGCGGTGAGCCGATTTGACCAAATATTAGACGTATAAGTGAGCCTGGTGCAAGTTAAAACCGTTAAGGTCAATATTCTTCCCGCTGGTGTGGTGTAGAAGTTTGGATAGGGGATGCCGGTTTACATGATATCTTCCTCAGTTGATTACTCTTCAAAATTATGAGTACCGTGCTAAACTAGCCACCATACAGATAGAAAGCTGGACGTTAATGCATACTCTTTTTTCATTAAAAAAAGACATCTAATAAGTTTAATTTTATTTAAACAATGTTTCGTTAAGACATAGTAGTATTATTGCATTTACCCAACCGTAGTTTCATTAGTAGCTCTAACTCATAAAATAACAAGACCTCGATGCGATTAATACGTAATAATCACTTGCACAACATTCACGTTATAACCTCATGAAATAGTGCAATTGTTACATCAGTTCTTCTGGGTCTTAAAGCGTGTCTATACCTGATTAATAATCATTGGAAAGGTACCGCAGGGATAAGCAAGAAATAACTATTGAAAATATGCAGTTTATGTCAAAATTTGTTTCTAAGAGTGAAACTATGGATGATAATTTTTCAGCTAAGAAGCAAGTCCATTTTGCTCAATATTTGTAAGAAAATAAAACAAATTTCTATTGTTTTATTTGTAAAAAATAAAACATATTCTCTATATCTCATAGCAATGATATTTCCTCCAAGAGGTCAGTTTGAACAGCCAGAGAGATTCCAGCACAAACCATGATTCCACCTCCTTTATAACAGTGTCTTTTAATAATGCTAGATTGATAGTATCTGTTGCCTTGTTCTCTTCATATTAGCAAAGGACCTTAATTACTCTCCGGTGTAAATATGGATTCATCAGTGTAAAGTACAGAGGCCTATTGCTGTCTGGTCCAGGTAACGTATTCTCTTACTCAACGTAAATGGGCATTTATTTGTCATCGGTTAGGAGGGACACACACAAGTGATCTTCTAGCATACAATTCTTTGAGAACGTCCTCGCATCGTAGCACCCAATATTCTTGTCCCTACTGCAGCGAAATAATCTGAAACGAGCTGAGGCACAGCAGAGGTTCTGCTTCTTCTGGCCGAAAGTTATAGATTACTATTTTCTGCAGGGGTTCTAACACGTGGCCGACCTAGAACAGGTATTCTCGAAATTGGATTTTCGGATTGAAACTTATCCCAGTGTCTCTAGACCACACTGAGACAAACATTAAGCCTTCTAGCAGCATCAGCTTGTGTCAAATCCACCCGATCCACCGCCATCTTAACGAATTGGAGAAACAACTTTTCTGAGACATTACCTACAATATCTTCGCAGATGCAATTAGAGACTAGCCAACATTCACAATAATTATTCACAAATTACGCATAGCATTCTCTGTGTTCTATATAAATACCGATTTCTTTATGAAAATAGGTAGTAGATAAGTGTTAAACAGCATCCTTCATATAATCCATATTTGTTAACTTTATTTGTATTCATTTAATGGTGAGCTTCAAGAAACAGGCTGTACCTTAACTTTTGGAGGCCAGAGTACAATAAATAATCGAGGTCTGATAAATCCTGAAGACTTATAAGAAAGTCAAATTAAATTAGAATTCCACCTTATAAATTAATTCTGTCCAAACCTTTTCTATAAGGGGTGCTCCGTGAAGATCACATAAACTGTACAGTTCCAGAAAACTCTTTCAGAGTATATAAAAAATTATCTAACAAACCATAACTCTATGACTATAACACATACAGAGGCTGATCGCATATTTTTTAGACGATTTTTATGGTATTGACACAACTAGTTTACACAATTTTTTTGTATTTTAAATGTTCGATCTGATAGCACCACTTATCCTTAAAAATCTTTCTACATCGTAACTTCTATGGCAATAATGTCTTTTGTTATATCGAAAGAGGTATTTTGTTCCATTCCTCTTGAACAACCTTCCAAAATCCACAAAGGGTTACAGGTCGGCGTTTGTGTGGATAATGCATTTTTTAAAAGTCCAAAAGCGCAAAAATAGATGGTTGATATATATTGTGAGATTTAGCAGGAATATCGGTGAAGGGTTTACTCTTGATACCCATTTCTTGCTCTGTTTTCTCCAGGAAATTAAGAGTGGATTGTGATGTGGGGCTGCTTGCATTGTCTTGACGCAGCTCTACTGAATGATGGCATTGTGGGAAAAGAGATGGTAATTCATATTTATAGATTGAGGATAAAATATGTTTCTGATAGTATGTGGAGTTGATATTAACGTTTTCCACTACTCTCTTTACTTTTATTTTGCCATTATATGAAAAACCAGCAACAATCATAAATTCCTTAGAAAAACATTTTTCAGATTCTTTGAACCATGTTTTAAGATATTTTAATCCTTTTCAATGATAATAAATTATTTTTTTTCTTGAAATCATTTAAATAGACCCAATATTCATCTACTGTTCAACATTTTCCCATTTTTCTACGGATAAATGCTTTTTATAAAGAATTCTGTAGCGTGTTCTGCATTCAGCGATATTGACGGGGAGAAAGACGATGAACATTGTATTTTTGGGCCTTTTAAAGATTTAAATCAGTGTTAATAATTTTGTTTGCAGTTGATACCGAGCATTTTAATGATTTTGCTGCAAACTTGCTTGGAGGATTTTCTTTTAATATTAAAGATCTCACTTTGCAATATTTAAAGAACTCTGCTTTTACCTTGTATATGTTTTTGGAACAATTTTTCCACTAAAAGTCCTGCTTTGACGATTTTTTCCTTTCGTATTAACAATTTTACCTATCCTGTACTGTTAAATATCGAAAATCCGTGGCTTTCACAGCATCTTTGAGTAACTGAATAACTTTCTTCAGAAAGAGCAAAAACTCAGCCTTCCACCCATCGCTTCTTTAGAAGCGCCATTTTGCATGTAAACGATACTTTTAGGTAGCAGACGATAACTTGTACTTTCAAAAATGTGACTGTTGTGAAAATAAATTTTTCCACACGGAAGATTCTTTCCTACAGCGAAACAAAATTGTCTAAAAATGTGCGAACAGCCTCTGTTGTTTTTGAGTGGTCAGGACGTGGTGCTTTAAGATATCAAGTATTCCTTTTTAGACAGCAGTTTTTACGACGTACAGAATTGTTGGGGTTACTCTGTATGTAATTTACACTTTGAAACAAATTAAATCGATATCCCATAAAGAAAAAAATCGGAAGTGGTATTCCCTCGACTTTCTCACAAACTTTGTGCTGCTTGCTTGCGTAACTTCGCAGTATCGTGAAGAAAATCAAGCATGCATTTTAGAAAAGCACCTCTTTCTTTTTACCAAATTGGTTCAAAATTTAATACAGATCTACAATTTTGGTGCAAAGACAAAATTTAATCCACCTAACTCGCTAAGTTTTTGAGTTCTCGTGTTCATATAAGCAGGGCAGAGAGGCATACTAATTCTATGAGGGCCTTTTGGGACTCAGAGAGGACTAAAACATGGAGCATCAAAATCTTGAGGTCGAATTTTCGACATATGCTGTGTATATTTCACATACGAGAAGACAAAAACACGATTAGTCATAATTAGAGATTTGAAGTGCATCGATATTTTTACAGAAGTTCTGGTAGTAGTTTTTAAACTTTATATATGCTACCGGCAAAGTTTGAAATCCGGCATTCTATAGAATGCCTAAGCATTTTGATGCAAAGTATGAAAAGATTAATATTTCACACATTTCCTAGGCATTTCTATACAATGACAAATGACAAACCGGCAAAGTATGAAATATATCGCAGATTCGATTTTATAAGAAATAAAATTAAGTGCAATTAAAAATAAAATTATTTCCTTTCTTGATGCAACAAGTAGGTTCATATTTTGTTTTGTTTTCTTTAATGAGGAAAGTATAAACTTTTTTTTGTATAACTTTCATTTTCCGTTACTTATTTTGAATAAAAGATTTTTAACGGCACTCTTTTATTATTTTTAATAACATTTGTATATCTATAGAATGACGTCTTTTAAATAAAAGCTTTATCATGACCTAATTTTCATACTTTGCCTAAATAGCATTTGTCATTCTTTAGAATGCCAAGGTATTACATACAATGCTAGGGAGAGTATATAACATATTTAAATAATTCTCATATTTCATACTTTGTCTAAAAATACCTATGCATTCTATAGAATGCAGGGGTTTCATGCACTGCCGTAACATATAAATGCGAATAATCAATATTATTAATTATTTTTTGTCAGATTTATTTAGAATACATCGAAGAACAGTTTGCAAAGTTCAAAATGACGTTCATCATAACGAATTCATACATTTTATAAAATTACATGCATAGATTACAAGTAAGGAAAGCATAATGGTAAGATGAAGAAAATTCGTATGGCAATAGATCGAGAAATACTAGGTTGGGAAAAGAGTTTCTTTGTATTCTGCAGAAAAAATAGCGGATTCTTGAATATTTTCGATTTCGAAATTGCATATCTTATAATCCTTCATTGAAGAATTTCGGGAATTTCACACCGATAATTGAGCGAAGTGAGTTTCTCAAGCCTCTTTTAAAGTTAAATTTTCAGAGAACGAAAGAAATGATATTCGTAGATTCAAAAGTTAAGGTATCAAAACTTCTCAATCATTTTTATCAGTTTTCAACGACAAGCAAAGACGCATATGTGATGGGGAAGTTTGCTAAAGAGGGGTGTGTTCTCATAAGTCCCTTTCGTCATCTAACTACAGTTCAAAATTTTGCGCCCCGTTCTAACACAGCCCTTGTGTAGCTTCAAGTTTAGTAATAATAACGTTCCGTTTTTGAAGCAACACAAGGGCTATTTTTGCACAAACCTCGTAATTTTGAACCGCAGTCAGATGACGACACCTGAGCTGGAGTTCCCTCTCCAAGCTTCCGCACCACGCCAGCGCGAGGACGTTTGGCCCCCTGCGTGGAACAGGCCCAATACACGACAGAACTTCAGTGATATCGGGTTTCGAACCTGGAACCCTCTGGCCCGATGCCGTGACCTTGCCACTAGGCCACCGCGGCCTGTGTGTAGCTTCAAAACGGAACTAATCGAAATTAAAATAAAATAAACCAAACAGGCTGGAACAGAATAACTTTTCTGTCGTAAAACTCAAATAGCTTTTTTAATTACTTGCTTTAATCTTATTCGTTACTGAGAACAGAGATTACGATAAGTCATCCGGCTAAACCGCAGCATCTTATGATGCAGGAGTATCTCCCAATCTCACCATGTATATACACAGAGTTACTTTTCTTACCATCTTTTCTCACTTCAATTATGATATTGTCCGAGGATTGTTGTAGTATGGGATATATTTTCACTTTCATAATGCCATAAATCATATTTCAGAAATAAATGAATTTCATATCATTTTAACAATGATTCCTAGATGGAATCCGTTCCCTGAAATTTTTCACTGATAAAGCATGTGGTATCCAAACTCCGAGATTTTCAATTCAGGCGCCGGATTTGAATGGGCGTCTAGATTGGACCAGTGTCATAACCTTAATTTTATTAAATATTTGGGCCGTAAAATAAGCAAATTATGTTGTAACGATGTAAATAGGGTGAATGAAATAATTTTTAAGAGAAAGCACTCCATGGTTACAGCTACAGAACAAGTGTTTAGATTTAGGCATCAACAATTAATTTTTATAATAAAAGACAAAAAGCCCTTATGCTGTTCTAAATTAAGTAGGAAAACATTTTATTATATCCTCAGATAAAAATTTCTTTAGCTTCAATTTACTATAATCATTTTATGGAAATAGTTTAAAATTTTTAGGTTAGAGAGGAATTTTTTGTTGTTGTTCAAAGGTTGCCTAGATTGGATCACAAATGGTTGCTTAAATCGAACCATTTAAATCAATTGGGTTATTATCGAAAACAACAGGGACAGCATTCAGAGAGCAGTTAATCATCACTAGTAGTCCTCATAAATTGAAATTGAAGCAAGTCAAAGCAAAAAAGCAATAAAAGGACATTAAAACCATAAATATTGGATCAAAATTATGAAAACGTAAGATAAGTTTCAATAGTTTTGTTTTAATTGCGCGTAAAGAAATTGGTGGTCTAATCTGGGCACCCGGTGGTCTACTTTTGGCAACCGGTTTCCTTGATTGAACCGATGACAATTTTTTTTTTATGATATTCTTTTCTAATTTAAAGTGTATTTCATAAAATGTTAATTAAAATTACTTCTCCATTAGTGTATATTGAAAAATGTCCAACTGGTCCAAATTCGGAGACTCTCCCGTATGTATTTTGATTCCTCTAAATAGTTCAATACTGTTTTGTGGTCAATGTTTAACTCCTTAAAAATGTAGTGACTCCATAAGTTTCAAATTTGGTCTACCTCCTCCAAATTCCGTCGACTGTTGCAACGATTGATTGGCCAGAGAGAGGTACAAATTTGACATCAGAATTTTCCGATTGAAAACATTTATATCATCTCTAGGCCTTTCATAAAAAATTTAATCATGTCTATAAACATCTCAGAATTTTTTTAAAATATATATATATATATATATATATATATATATATATATATATATATATGTACAAAAGAATTTCATTATATTTACATTTTTGATCTACAGCACTTAGAGCTTCATCCTTTGTCCATGTTCACAGAACCTTCATTGTTGGAAAGTTTCGGTTTCGAAGCTCGCGTCACTTTCCAGGGCTAGATAGCTTCGAAGCGAGCTACGACACTTCCTAATGTAATAAAACTACGAAATATATTCACTAATTTTCCAGACACGATAATTTTAAACTTAACAAACAAATTTCTAAATTTTTGAACTGAATCAGTTTCAGGAAACTGTAAATTTCAAAATGCATTTCGTTTTGCTCGATGTGACCACTATTATGACAAATTTACGGCCATACATCAATCTACTGGAAAAATGCGGGGAAACTTATTCCATCCCAATATTTCGAAACGGTGATTCCACCCAAAACGATGATGGGGGGGGGGCTTCAGTGTTCCTTTATGTTCTCTTGCCCCCCTTTCTAGTCTTCATGATCACATTTAGAGGTCTTTGTTCGCATTACACACGAAAACAATCAAAAACAAGTGATGTGTATAAAGAAAATGACAGTTATTTTGTTGGTTACGCTTTTTAATTTTGTAAGCCCTTATGGAAAAAAAGGAGAGATCTTGGCAAAGTAAACCGGCTCCTTACTGGATGAGTGGTTCGAAGAGATACATTCCTAAAGGTGTCTTCAAATGGACGCCATCTTGTTATGGGACACAGACCAGTGGCCTAATTTGAATATTTTATTTGAATCCAGTTTAGACATTTTCAGTTTTCTCCACTTCAGCAAAAAGTTTCAAGTGGAGGAAAAAAGACATTGTCAAGCCGAATATTCCGTTACTTGATCACAGCTCCAGTATTTGACCCAGTGCGAAATTTAGGAAGCAAAGTGTTTGGGAACCACGGTCTGTAAATAAAATTCTTGCGAAAATAAATTAAAAAGAAACCAAAAATGAATTTACTTGCACAAACCTTGTTACATTATTTCGTACAATCTATATTTTGACAATCTCCATTTCTATTCTAAATCAATCTGTGTTTTGACAATTATATATCCTACTGACAATCTATATTTTGGTTCTTTCCCCAAAATTCATTATTTGATGGACTCTTGATAGGTTAATCGTACTTAAATAATATATTAGGACAGCTAGTCAAATAACTGAAATAGAAAATAGTTGCATCGATCATTACTAAATCCTGGAGCAGTCAATATATCCACCTAACGACAATTCCGCATTTTTATGGTTTCAAGCGTTCCTGAAATAATAAACGAAACGTTTTTTTTCGATGTCAGAGGGTTTAAATTTATAACTGTTTTTAATACGACGCTCCTTCGACGCTCAAGGAATCAAATATGATGATATTAAAATCGAGATTTTTCAAACTGATTTCATATTTTTACAATAGTCTTGTTAAGATGACTTTATTTATAAATCATGCACTTTTTGATGAGTCTTTATAAAAGATGAAGCAACATTTTTACAATTGGTCATATAACGTGGTTCATGCTTTCATGTACACGATGTACTCAGTTCTCTGTATCTGCCAGTAAAGGGTAAGAAGTGGGATAATCTGTTAGTGTGTAAAGTGATCTCATCCTTCCTTCAATTATCAGTCATACTCTAGATTCTAATCGCTATATAATGATACTGAGTTTTTTAGCTGACATTATTGCTTTCATTGTCTCATCATCGATTACTGAGGCCCTGCCAGATATTTGAGCCGGATTTTATAATGCACTATAACATTGAGCCATCCATAAAAATCATAAATTGCATACTCTAATACATAAAATGGATTCGTTTGTGTAATAATTTGTAAATAGATACATTTTAAATGAAGAAAATGAAATTGAACTCAAATAACAGCATTGGTAAAAAAGGAGACCTAATATAAATTTTTGAATGATTTTTATTTGTTGTATTAGCGCTGTTTTACTTGAAGATTATTTACCTAAACTACGCACCGTACTTGTTATACAATTCATGTATTTAATTATATTTCTTAAAAGAAAGTTCTTGATATCAAGTCATCCTCTCATTGCTTTCAGTTGAAGTACTGTTCAGTACACAGAGATCCACTTACTGTTCGTCACAGACAAAAAACCCTGTCTTGCTAATTTATCATGGGAACTTAAATTGCTCACAAGGATTTTTCTTTCCGAAAAATTGTTTCTAAAACTATATACTTCATTTCATTGCATATTTTAACCCTTTCAAGGGCTATTTTTTTACTAATGGTATAATAAAATAACTGGGATTGTGAGATTAATTTAATAAAAGAAATTCATTTAGCTTGTTGGATGGCATTAATTGTTTGTTAAGTAATTTCATGAATTAACAATTAATTAAAAAAGTCAAGACACTTTTGTACGGTTTGAAATAAGGAATTGGAACGTCTAAGGACTTTGTTTCATCGAAAAACTTGATGAGAACTTTAAATTAGCTTACCTCGTAAGTTTAAAAATTGATGCATTTTGTGGGATGTATACTTCCCACCGCATTAGAAAGGATTAAAGAAATCATTTTAATTTATGTATTAAAAAGTGGATATTAGAAATTTAAGTCCGTTTACTATACGAACAGAAAACACAACACTCAAAATATAAAAATAATTTCCATGTATTTTATTATGTACAGGTGTATGAACATATGATGAAAAATAAAATATAATCTCACAAACGTAACAAGAATAAACAAACACAGACGCTGAAATTAGGTATAAGGAACGTGGTTTACTATAAAAAATCATGTACCCTTCCTTTAATTGTTGCTTCATACTTAAAAAAGCATCTCAAATTAGCAAGCAATTATACATGAATTATAGAATTCACACACACACAGATAAAAAAAACCAACACTTCACAATGGATACTTTCACGCACACAAAAAAAATACTTGAAATGTGGGATACATTGATCGAATTTCGGCCCATATTTTATATTATGACTACGACATCGATACAATCTTGATTTTCGCATTGTGGCACAGAAGATGGATTCGAAGCTATGAAGATCTTGGAGAACGCTTTGAGCAATAAAATAAAGTCTTTCCAAGAATCCTAGAAGAAAAAAAATCCTTAGCAAAAAAAAAATGTATGAAACACAAAAAAATTCCGGCGTTTAATAATATCTGATATGGAAATTCAAAGCCGAACTTCACTGGAATAATCAATAGAACGTTTTATGATTGTTACGGCATAGCTATAAGTGGTCAGCTGTTAAGTTTCCACAAAATCCAAATTATATAAAACACAATCCAAAAATGAAACCAAATTATATAAAACACAAACCAAAAATGAAACGAAATTATATAAAACACAAACCGAAAATGAAACCAAATTATATAAAACACTATAAACTGCGTCAGGCTTCAGCTGAGATGGGAATTCACATCCGAACTTCAGAGGAATAATCAGTTGAACTTGTTATGATTGTTACAATATTACTCCGAATGTCGCTACGATATCTGAACGGGTAATCTATTCAGTATGTTCAGTTTTTACAAAATATTAGTAAAATGGGTGAATTGACTGTGATTAATAACAAGAAAGAAATCATTAAATCATTACACAGAAGGGACATTTTTGCACATGAAAATGGAAGATATGTGGCTATTCGAGGATATTATACAACGTATCAGGCCAGTCAGACAAAATATCTAAGATATCACTATAAAATTAAAGAATCGAAAGACAGTTCCTAACACCGCTAAAAGGAAACCTTGAAATGAACTGATTGAAAATAAAATTCAAAATAAGATTAACGTTGTTAATTGTCCTCTCCAAGGAAAATTATGAATATTTAATATTAAGGCAAGTAATTCTATTATTTTTGTTAATCACCGTAATAAAGAACCAATTTTCAAAAATATCGCAAAGTAAGCTACTCCTCAAGACAATATGAGCTCTGAAAATAAAGAATTTCACTTATATTCAGACTTCCAGCTCTATATATTTTGCCAGTGACTCTTTTAAATCCTTAAATCTACAGTTGAAAATCTTCGTTTTCTTAAAACGGTTTTAATATGTTTGTAATATCAAAAAGAAGAACTTACGATTAGTTATAGGAATTATAACATCTCTTGCCCACATTAGATCCAGTTATCGATGACCTCCTCTTTGTATTTTTGTGCATTTTAAAAATTGTTTAATTTTCAATAACTTTAAAAAACGAAGCCATTAGTTTACAATATGCAAATTCAATTATTTGTTTTGTAAAAGGAAAAAGAATTAACGCTTTTCTAAAATCATTTTCAGATACATAATATTTGAGTTTTACTTTTGAACTCTATTGTTCATTCCCTGCTTGAGTTGCGAATATATCTGAAATATTATGACGAATATTTTTATGTGTATATGATGCAGTTAAAGTGTGGAATCCTTTATTTCATGGAATAACTAGATATTTCATGAATTAGCCAGTTATTTTCAATTCGCTTTTTCATAGAATAATTAAGTATTTCGTGAATTACCTAGTTGAATACCTAACAATTCCATGAAATAACTGAATTATACGCTTTAACGGTAACATATACACTTTTAAGACTTTACTAAGCTTCTAAATTTCAAATAAGAAATTCCTATTTTAAAGTAAATGTTTTTACTTTCTAATCCCTAACTTCTAGATCTTTTTGTTCAAAACTTTTAACTTTCTACCATTCTGAATCATTTAAATTTTCATTTCATTTTTTTTCTTCCACCATTTCTACAGCGCTGAAAACTAAGAAAATTCAAAAGCTTTATAACTATGGAAATGATGAAGAAATTTCATCCGCAATATTTTCCACAGAGTGTTTCATTTTAAAAAAGTTAGAGAAAAAAAATAAGCGAAAATATGATCAATAACTGTATGAAGTGTTTGAGAACATATTCTGTGGAGAAAAATTTGTAAAAGCTGCTTTTAATTTGAACATTTTCATTTTTCAAGTAAGAGTATTTTGCGTTTAATGAAGAAAGAACTATGAAATTCTTATATAAACATTGCTTTATAAAAACATGTTATTTCATCAGGTAATTAAAAATAGAAATTTACCTGATAAAATTTTTTCAATAAGAATGACACAATTTATTTTTCTTAATTATTGCCTTTTGCGGATATTTGTACCGATATAAAGGCGCGTTGGTGCCAAAACTACGAAACTCTATCGCATTCATCCAAGGAAATAAGATTTCTTAAAATTACCTGAGATCCACAATTTTTAATTAGGATTTTAATTTCATGTCATATATTATTAAAATAAAAAGGAAAAAAATCTCTCCATTCATGAAAATAGGGAAAATATTAAATTATCCGAGAACATAATATTAATATTAAACTGTTTATAATGAAATTAATTTTCTTTGAATTACAGAAAAAAATATACATGCATGTCCGTTCTATTGTATTATAGGGATAATTGTACTCAGGATATTGCAGAAGTTAATAATTTTTTCAATGTATATTAACAAACTGCTATGTCAAAATTTAGTGTTTTCTTCAATGATTTCATATTTTTATCTATATTTGAAGTAGGTTTACCTATATTTTGATGTATACTTCTTAAGCTTGCATGAGTAGCACAATTTTCAAAATATCCCCCATCAGCTTATTGAAATAAAAGGATTTGAAAATATATCCGCACATCAAAACAAATAAAATGATTTGATATACGAAAATGTTACATTATTATTAAACGGTTTAGTAAAATTATTTTTCTAAATTTTACAAGAGACAAATATGCATGCATGTCTGTCCTATAGTTAAATAAGAAAAATAAATTAATAACAATTTTGCGAACTATCGATATTTGAAGTATTATTTCTTCAACATTTAACAATCGATCTGTTGGTAGAAGCTGGGTCATTAAAAAAAATATCACTCGCATGTGGGAATACAGTGACAATGAGGTTAAGTCAGTGCATGTACGAAGCCAAAATATGAGAAATTCTAGGGTCTCCTTTATTATTCAACAAGCAGAATTGGCAGCGCCGTAGTCTTTAATACCGAGAGCATCGATTTTCTGCGCAGTAAATAAATACGGCGGTCCCTTTTGTTCAAAGTAGCAATACACAGATAGACTTGACAATAGGCCTTTTACTTTTTTAGATGCTCTTAGCCACTTTCCAGTTAGGACTTAGCCATAAGAAAAGCCGTCATCGCAGGTGACACAGATGAAATATAAAAGATATAAATACCTATCCTTACGTCCATTTAATAAACGAGAGCGCATTTTAATAACAATGGCGGGCCGAGATATTTTAGCTCGCATGCAATTTCCGTAAGGTTAATTTATTTTTCTTGCGAATATTTATTTTTGGACCAAAGCGGTAGAAATTGGTCCCGAAACAAGCGTTTTTAGAAAATGCCCACTTTTTTTTCTTCCTTCTTTATCCAAGGAAGTGTTTTCTGCAAGTGGGAACGGAGTGTATTATTTATGTTCTCCTCTGAACTCGTTTCTCCAGCTATTGAGGGACTTAAGTGCCTCAGATTATGCAGGGAAGAAAAAATAAGAAGAAAACCACTTTTTATTTTCCTCTTACCTGTTGCCATCAAAATAAGAATATGATTATGTCATACCGAACGATTTCTTATAGTCATGAGTTTCGTTTTTATGCACTCCCGAGGCCCGGTTTGAACTCTTTGTCCGCTCAGTTTAATTTTGATATGCCTTTCAGACAATATCAAAAACATTTTTCAAATTAATATTCCACTCGGCCGTTTTTATATATGACTACACTACTCTCAAAACTGGAATATTTCTAGAAAGCTTTCTTACTACAGTGATCTGGCAATGCTGCTTTCATGCGGCACATGTAGCATAGCATATTCCCCTCTCTATGAAATACATTTTTTCTTCAGAAGAGTGTAACTTGTTACATATTTCAGAGCATAAATTATTAAAATTTGTTATGCCTTTTAGATAATATCAAAAACGTTTCTCAAATTAATATTCTTCTACCGATTTTATGTATGACTACACTACTACTCAGAACTGGAATATTTCTAGAAATCTTTCTTACTACAGGGATCTGGCAATGTTGTTTTGATGCAGAACTTTTAGAGTAGTATATTCTTTCTCTTTATGAAATAAATTTTTTCTTCTGACGAATGCTACTTTTTACACATTTGAGAGAACAGATAATTCATACCTAGTTGCGATTAATTTAATGCTTATTTATGCCTCCGCTAGTCGCAATCGTTTTCATCCTTAAATGGTCGCCTATATATTTGACAGATTTATATCTATTCTATGATAAGTTCATCCGGCTTTGATAATTTTTCCTTTATAACTATAGTAATTAGTCCTAATGAGAATGTATGTGTATTCTGAAAGAAAAATTCAAATTGTAATGCCTTTAAAAAACCTAATACATGCAGATTGCAGGCGTATCTATTAGATATTACTACTAACAGATGGTCAAATTATCTGAACAAAGTCCCTTTATAATCTAGTTAATACAATGAAAATCAGCGCATTGCTTTTTTTAAAAAAGGTTTAATTTTTTATAGAAATAATTTAATGGGATTTTTCTATGCAAATATAATCCTTGATGATTAATTTTTGCTGAATTCAATGTCAGAGAAACGCAGTTTACATATGTGTAAAGCATGTACATAAAACGGAATATATAAATTATGAAACAAGTCACCAATTATATTGTAAAGTTATGTTGGATTCCTTTATAATATTCATAAGCTACTTATTGTAAATTTTATTAAATAGGTAAAATAGGTAGCCGTCAGCGGAATAGTATCTGCTAAGCGTACGTACAACGTAGGCTTTACAGATACATGATAACGTACTGTTAAAATCATAATTATTTTATGAAATCTGATTCTGTGAAAACTTTCCGTTTTGAGTGGCTAGTCATAACGATGTTGTTTCATACCTGAAGAATAAGAAGGAATTCCATGACGTACCAATCGTGCGCCAGCTTTGGAGTATTAATTCTCCAGGAAACTGGAAAAAGGATGCTGATGTTATTTTCCGGTGTGTATTCTAAATATTTCCATATGTGTAGATTTTAATTGTGGCCGTTTTATCTTCTATATTTTTTAATTTGTTTAAGTAATAATAAAGAAGATAATAAAACAGATAAAAATTTAAAGAGTATTATATTACTAAAAATATTGTGTTCTGAGACTGTTAGAATCGTCTAAATGTCATTTATTGGTTGAAAAATGTTAAAAATTTGAAATTTTCTGTTATCAGTTCTATGCTTGATCACCGATAAAAGTACTAAAACCTAAAAGCCTGAAAGGTTCCTAATACCTGGAGTATTATCAATCCAAACTAGATTTTTAGTCTATTTTTTCTCTCTTTTATCCACTTCTTTCAATTATATTTTGATGTATTTTTGTTTTTATTTCTTTCAATTATTTTTCATTACTATTATTTAATTTTTTCGAAAAGGAATTGCTTAGTATATTGATTGAATTGTCTAATATACTTACTTCTGTAAGCCTCGAGATAATTGTGGTGAACGAGAAGTAGCTCAAGTTCAATAATAAATAAATAAAATCCAAGCTAGATTTGACATTCAAGCTGAAAATTCAAGCAAGTTCTTTTCTGCAATTTTATTAAAAAAGCCATATTTATTTTGGGGTTTAGATATTAAGGGCCAGTTCAGTTGTGAGAATTCGTAATGTTTGGCACTGGACTTCGAGAACTGACAACTGTTTCCAAAAATTTTAAATATAGACAAGAAAGGACGAAGTTGTAATAAATTAGCACAGTCAGTGGCAACCGAAATTGACGGTTAGCATCATCTCAAAATTGTCCTAATTTGAGGGCGGTTGATTTAAGGAAAATTTTTATTAATGAGATAAAAATTTTCAAGACAACGGACAACGTTTCAAAAAATTTCAAAATTCCATAAGAAAGGATAAAGTTGTAATAATTTACTACAGTCACTGACAATTTAAATTGACGGCGAGTAGAAAGATATGAGCGACTGAATCATAGACATTTGACATAATATGTGTTCCAACACGCCTAAGGACAGAACTGCATGAAATTATGAATAATTTTGAACATAGTTTTATTATACAGAATATCGAAACTGGTGTCTGAAAATAAACTCTATTCAAATGCACCAATTACTTTAAATAGAATAGGACCATATTCAGGACTTCTTAGCACAGAGTATTTATTCCCCCCATAGCTTTCTGTGTGCTGTCAACTTGAGGTGTCATTGACTATCAGAAAGTAAGCTTTGTGTTGAATTAGAATTCGTTTAGACAGCAAGAAACATCAACACAGATTATATTTCCGATCAACACAAAGCGGTTACTGAAATACTAATAAGGCACGTACCAATTAGAGACGTGTTTTAATATGTGTTTTCTTTAGAGGTAACTAATTGCCAAAAAAAAAAAAAAAGATTTTAAAATGCATTTAAGACAGTCTAGAAATCTCCCGAAAAATTTGAAAAGAAAATCCATATCACGTATTTATCTGACCGAAGAAAAAAATCATTTTCCGGGCAGTTAAATACTAACATATTTTGTCGTGTTGAGAGGCGAGCTACAATGCCGACATTCGACGTTTTACAATATCGTACGAATGTAAAATGGCACGCGTTTCATTCTTGCTGTTGCCGAGTAAGGTTCGTGTGGGGTGCCATATCTATTCACAGTTACGTGATATTGTCAACTTTAGATCAATGGCCGAAAAGCACGCTATCACGGCATACCACTCAACTCCACCCACCGTGTTGGAATTAGGGCTGCAGCAGTGGCAACTCGCGCCACAGATTCGCCAAATCGAAGGCTTATGGGCTCTCATTCTCACGACTGTTAGATCTTGGAGCACTTTTAATGTATGGAACACAGCGCTATTTTGAATATGGGGATCTAATACTTTTATGAGCTTTGACCAGAAAGAAAAAATCCCATTTCTCAATCCGAATAAAATAGAAAAGGAGAAAATCTTTGAGAGGAAAAAAGAAGCTGCATGCGGAAATTTGAAATTTAAAAAAGTATTCAAAACTACAAATTAAATGATCCAATAATGAAAAAAATCATAGAAAGGAAGATAAAATTGAAAATAATTTAAAAATTTTATATCTAATTTTGAGTAGTTTATGTTGCTTAGTGATGGGTAGAGGGCGAAAGGATATAGATACTCCCCCTCCCAGTGTTCATCTTAGGAGAAGCAAGGGAGACAAAATACACATGCGTTTATTTCACTTTTTAAAGAAATATACTGCAAGCAGCGAAAAGTAATATTACACTCTGAGCAACATTTACTCTTATTTTGTCACCGCTTAGATATATGTTAAATTCATCATAGTTATTGAAAAAATTTAAGAAGCATCTGGGTGAGGTTTCTTAAATAATAAAATGGATGTAATTTTTAAAAAATTCTCAAATAGGAGTTCATGAAATAAAAGTTATTTCGATAAAGCAAACTATAGATCAATACTGAAATATACTGCGTAATCTTCAAAAGCGAACAGACCTATTTTCTGTATATCCGTTCATTTAGTAACATAATTTAAAATTTACCTTGAACGATATTCAAAAGAAATAGCGTAATATTAAATGCTTGAATGAATAATATTGATCACAAAATGATGGAACCGCATTCGAAAATCCATCTTACCTTGGTCTAAGAATTTTCGTTTCTAAATTGCTGAATTCTTGTGAAATTCTTTCATCACCATCAAGTTTAGTGAAAGCTTTGTCGATGTTCATATTTTTTCTTATTTATTATTGGAGGTATTCGTTAATTTATTTGCTTGGATTCAGATTAATTATTTGGAAAGAAAAATGCAAAGATAAAAGAAACCAGACACTCTGATCATAACAACATTACAGCAAATTTAATTAAAAGTGTTGCGTACTGTGGAAAGAAATGTAAGAGTATTAGAAAATTGTAGATACAAGCGAATGACAGAATACTATTTGCAAAGTGCTACCAATTTACTTGAAGCTCAAAACCGTTTGACGAAGTCTGATTTTGAAACACTATAGCATAATCATCATAATAGTATCCAGTAAACATGTAAAGCACTCATAAAAAGTCTGGAAAAATAAATGAAACCAAAGTGAGACAATGAGAGAAACTGAATTAGTTAATGCAACCTCTGAAAAGCATTAAAATTCTGAAACATAGAAGCAGAATTGCGTTAGAGGTGGTAATTATTTATAAGATTTAGTGCACTGCGATTTTAGACATCAAACATTCTTCAGAAGTCACAAGTAGCACTAAACTTATTTTGACTAGAAAGGGTGTCAATAATTTCAAAATTTAATTGAAAGAGATTTGTAGCAGAAGACTGTAGAATTAGCTGCAAATATAGTAGTATGAGGTTTTAATGCAGGTGAAATTGTAAGAAGGATGGTAATTTCAATTATGAAGAGATTTGAATTGATTGATAATTGAAGAAGAAAAATGTTAATTGAGTAAAATTTGAAGTACGAAATTCATGTATTTCCTATTTAGAAGGAAATATATAGATATGTGACTTCCTTGAGCGCTCCCGTGAACCACTTAAAAAGCACTAAGTCTGAAAATTTGTTAATGAGAAGAATTATAACTATTTTATAATCCCGAAATTAACTAATCAAATTTGTTAACTAACTAAACTTATTTATTATTCTATTCATGAGACATGGCCTTAAAAAAGCACCGAAGAAAAAGGTTTGAAATGAATATATTAATTGCCTCTCATTTGGGAATTGCTGAGCTAGGGAACTGTATTCTTTTGACTCGAAATTACATTAAGAAATATTGTTCTATCCTTACAGTATTACTTATTGTATCAATTCAATTTACTCGGTTTCGGGAAGCTTAAGGCTATCTTCACGTAAATTCCGGCAAATAAACAAAATAAACAAAAAAATGGCCACTTTTCAGCTGCAATTTGGTTCTTTAATCCTTTTGATGCAGGCTGTATACTCTTTCGAGATTCTGTACATCATTACTGCTATGAACGTGGAAATCAGCTCGAGATTTCGTATATCCGAAACACACGCTCAAACAGAACTGTCGAGACAAACAAGCTGTAGCACACTTTTGAACCAAACAAAATCTAAAATGAAAATTTTTGAAAAACTCAATTTCGATTTTTCTTTCTTTAAAGGAGTTATTTTTTTACATTAAATAACAATTACTGAAAAGCAATGGTGTAAATAATGAACCTGAAGATAGAAATAATTTTTTTAGATTTCCTTTAAAATTATAGAAATGAAAATTTACCCTCGGAATATTCCTCGATATCGGCGAAAATCACGCCTGAGAGATGGTTTCTCTGTCCTTAAAGTTTTGTTGCCAAAAAGTAGTTGTTACAGAGGATATGATGTAAAGCTGTTAGCGTTAGGCGGCATCGACATGATACAGGCGGACAACAGTGTAAGGTTAAAGGTTGAACTTAATGATCTTGACTACTTACATTTTGTAGACTGAGATACATTGTTATCCGCTTCTTTTACATATTAATCAAAAGACCATCATACCTGGAAAGAGGTTGAGACGGATTAGATCTTAATATAAACAAACAGAACACGATTAGATTTATTTTTTAAATTTCCTTCCTGAAACCCTTTTCAAACCATTGCAGATCAGTTTTATTTTCGAAAAAATCTATAAAATAGCATAATTTAAGATTTTAAAAATCGTAGGTATTCACTGAAATATTTCTGACGCGGTAGTGACAAATGACGTACATACCTCTTCATAATTCGTATTTGGTTTCGCTTACAATTTCATTCCTTTTTATATTGAAATCATTTATAAACTCAAAGATTCTCATATCTAAATATGTTTGGAGTCCGCATATATTGAACAGAAGGTGAAAGAAAGAGCTGGATGGATGTAAAAAGTGCAAAATACACGATGTGGAATGAAGATGGAGCCCTAAAATGTCATTTTCGCGGTCTAAAAAATAATGAGATAAGAATGTACAGGGTCTGTGAAAGATATGTTTCTGCATTAATTATCCATTTACACTTTTAGCATTTAAATGGGCGTATCACAGTGATCAAAATCTCTTAAACAGTCTAGAAAATACATGAAGATTCTGATTAATTTGAAAATGCTCTTTTAAAATTATCTTTTACATTTCACTTCTCAAAGAATGCTTCCTAAAGAAAAGTTACGCTTTAACAAAATAAATGAAGTCTTACTAAACAGTAAAAAAAGGAATCAAACACAGGTAAATTAAACCTATTAATTTCGATTCTTCTTATTATAAATAAGATTCCGTATAGCTCGAAAAAGCTAAATTGTGCTAAAAAAGAAATGTATGAATTAATTAAAATATTTTGTTTCGTAAAAAGATAAGCCTGTCTCTAATTATAATAGCGAAAACGCTTATTTCCAACCATTGTTTTTTCTGTGATTTTGCACAATGCTATTTCATAACTATAATATTTTTTTTATAATACTATGCATTTTGCACTATTTTATTTTAAAATACCTATACGTTTTTCTTAAACCATCTTATATAATTCTTAATAATAACATATATGGAGTTATCATAAATGTCTCAAAGTTTTGTTACATCTGCGTTTAAAACTACTTTAAGATATTTATTGGCAAATTTCTGTCTGAATTAAAAAAGCTAACAAGCAGTATTGTATATTAATAAAGCATTTTTCGAAGGACATACTTTTATAGCTTTAAAAAGATCAGCCATATGAAGAACCATATGTACTATCATTCCATATATATAAAAAGATACCGTTGAAAGAAAGTAAGAAAAAAGTGAATTAGAAATTTTTATACAAACAATGAGAGCTAGAGTAGATATTTAGTTTTTAATTTACGTCTTGAACCTTACAAGACATGATTAAAACGTGATTGTATCCATTTTACATTTTTAAACAAGTATGAACTACCATTCTTCTAAAAACCAGTGTGAAATACAAAATTTTAAGACGTTAATAGTGTTTTTGTTAGTCAGTTTTTAGTTTACAGTTCAAAATTAACATATAAGGATGTCAAAATATATTTAAAAGTAAATCAAAAGTCAATTACAAAAGATGAGTTAAAAAGATACCAAAAACAAAGACATTTCAGATAACCTCTGTGATAATTACAAGCTCGGTATTCTATACTTAGCCTTAATAGTTATCCAAAATGATTTCATGCATACCAGTAGCTCTTTTTTTAAATTAATGTTTGTATTAAAATGCTGCCATAAATGTTCGACTGATCTGGAGTCTGGGAAAATTGCGGATAGTTCACTAGCAACTTGCACGGCAGCCATTCTTGAACCACACGGCTATGAAACTCTGCAAATAATTAGCTCTTAAGATGTCAAAATATTCGTAATTATTCATAGAGGCGAGGATAAAGACAAATGTTCCTTTTGAGATGTCACCATGCAATGATAGAGCATAATAGAGCCTCCTCCGGGATTTGTAACATCTGAGATAGAGTGTAGGAAGCTTTTAAAATTTGGTTGCTGTGCGAAGTTACAAAAGTTTCATTCTGTTTGCATATATATATGTAGATAATTTCGCAGTATTTGCTGTAGGATTGTCCCTGAAACGCTAAATCATAAATTTTACACTTCAATCTTATCTATTTTGGATGGCTTGTTAGAACAAATTTTTTTATTTCATGTATTACTTTATAGCTATCAATATTGTTTCCTTGCCTCTAAGTGACATGTCACAATTTCGGTTCTTATCGCAAATGTTTCTTTTGACCTATATTATTAAATCTTTGACTTTGGAAATTCTTCAGTGTGTTTTAAAAGGTCTTGACTCCTTGTGTTATTTTTTCTGCTGAACTCGCTAAAAGTATAGAAAAAAAAAGTAAGATTATGAATGTATGATATGTATCTTAATATTTCTCAGGAGGCGTGAAAGTTCCTAAAATTACTCATTATTCTTGCAGTTAACTGACAAAATAGTGAAACATAAATCTTTTATTAAAAGCTACTCTAGGATTATTTTTTTTCAAAATCTCATTTCATAGTTTTTATGTGACGTTAATTCAGAATGCCTTATCATTAATACTAGTTATCCAATTGTTAACGTTATTTTTCTCCATATTGCTAACAATTACCTATTTTTAACATGTCTCACGTGCAGCAAGGCATGTCCTGTATGTGGTGCATGAATCGCACGTGACATGCATTACAAAAGTGTCGAAAGAAAAAAAAAGCTGTTTGCAGAAGTTAAGTAGAAGTTTTTTCAAAAACCTGATAATAAATAGTTACGTTTGAGTTGCCTTCATTAGTGAGAGCTTTCATTTCCAACATAAGCCTTGTTGACACAAAGACATTTGAAGTACTGATTCATCTACTTCATCAGATGTTATTCGTCGGCTGCAGCAGAACGTTTATCGAATTTCCGATTAATATTTCATTAAGATTCGCAAACATTTAATTAGAAAACAGGACCGAACTTGTAATATACATATATTTTTGCTGAGATAAATTTTACAGAATAGGCTATTTAAAATGTAATTAGCTAAGGAATGTTGAAATATTGAACAATACTTAAGTAGAATGTTTAATTTAATGTTGCGTTCCCAGTTAAACACCCTTTAATTAAACATAATTCATTTTAGTGTGATAAACGAGAACATTCTTAGTTATCCAGCTATAATGCGATGGAATATATAAAATACACGGATATTTTCAAAAAAGGCTGGCATCTAACTTCACCCTTTTACGCCCAAGAGATTTTCCAAGAAAATCTCTAATTGATGACAAAGAAGTCAATTCAAGCTCTCGTGATAACTGCATATGCGCAAATTAAATTTGGGATCCAATGCATATTTTGCAGTAAAAAACGGACGTGACATCCCATAATAAAGGCAATAGGCAGTAAGTCATTAGAAGACATGCGCAGTTACTTTTGTCATTTGACTGTGACGTCCCGTGAATTGACTCCAATATTTAAAAAAAAAATGATGCAAATATGCAACGGTATGTGTTCATCAACAGGATGATGCAAAAAATAAGCAATTCGAGATCGATTCACTGTAAATGTAGTATTAACTCACTATAAACAGTGCACTCTTGCTACCCCTCCTACTACCTTTTTACTTTCTCGTATACGAAGTACACAAAGAGAAAGTATTGTGATCATCGCAAAATTCGAACTCGAGATTTTGACGAATCTCCACGTTTTATACCTCCCTGAGTCCGAAAAACACAATTTCGGAATTATGTCTGCCTGTGTGTCTGTGAACACGATAACTCGAAAACTATTAGAGATACAGGGATGAAATTTGGTATGTGATCTTTACACATAATTTGGAGGTTTCTCTCACATTTTGGATAAAATCCGTCGACGAGAAGTCTGTCTGTTTGTCCGCGTTCATGTGAATACTATAACTCAAAAACATGGATAGCTAGATGGATAAAATTTGGTACACAGTTTTATCATCATGTACGTGGGTCCGCATCAAAATTTAGACGAAATACGTTGAAGGGTTGATTGCCTGTCGGTCCGTATATTCGCATATTTTTAATCGCAATAACTTCTTAACAAAATTACTTAGATAAATGAAATTTGGTATATGGCCTTCTTACCCTAATTGTAGATTTGTGTCCAATTTTTGTGTCAATCGGTTAAAAAATCGTTCAAATTGCATAATTAATTTTTCTAATCCGATTCTCCATACGCGTGCGTACTGGTAGCAATCTCTGTGCACGCGGAAGGATTACGTCACTTTGTCCTTGAGCCGGCAAGGATGGAACCTAGCAGTGTGTGATAGATGCGTTTTAATCGGTACTCATCTCTTTGAATTTGATTCTTTACCTAAATATTTTAGAATCACTATAATCTACAATGAAAAACCTTCTTATAGTCATTGGATTCTGGGTTACAGTAGGTTCGAATTTTTTTATCCACGCGGGGGGAGGGGAAACAGCACCTTTTTGGGGAAGTATACAAGAAAGTTTAGGGGAGACCACTCCCGCTGGTTTAGAGGATTTCCCTTTCTAAAATAATGTTCCGTAAAGTGTTTGACAGTTCCTTCCCATTAGCCAAAAAATACTTCTAACATTTCACCGTCAGTAATACATTTTGTTTTCAAAATGAAACGTCAAGTTTAATCCCCTCAATATTTTTATTCCGCAGCTAAGTCGTCGGCTTGTAAGACATGCGTTTCAGCTGACATTATTTCATTGCAAGGAAGGAAAATTGCGATGATTCGCACCATTTTAGAATTTGCCAGTTGTGTTCTACGTTAAATAATACAATTCTCTCCAACTATGCATCTTTTTGCTTGTATATTAATCAGTTTCCAATGTTTCTATAAGAGGCATCAGGTGTATAATTTATTTCGAAACTTATTTAAAAAATAATTTTTCTTCTCTTCCTTGAAATTTCCATAGTTTGAAAATTCAAATCTCAAACTACGGAAAATTCTCGATTATCATACAGATAAATCTTAACAGATTATACAAACATTTTTTCTTGCATTTGAATTCTTGAAATGAATATGAAAAATTATTGGAAATTAAATTTGTATTTAGTTTTTTAAATTAAAATGAGTGAATCAAGAGAATTTCATTGTTTTTTTAGATGTTTTCCTGCAACATTTTCCTTCTTCAAGTAAAAATTGTAGTAAATCATTAATTTTTCTAATCAATTTTTTAATTATTCAAACTTCATTGGGAAATGGCAAAAATAATAGTGATGAGTCACTGCGCAATATAGGGTCAGTGATTTGGAAAATATAGTAATAGTTATTCGAAAATATAAAACATAATTTCATGCATAAAGTCTCTTACTGATTAAGAGAAAATAACTTTAGAGTAATTTATCTCTCTAAATTAATTCAAATACCATCTGCTCTTAAGTGACTAAAGCAGAGCCAAATCTTTAATTTTTAAATAAAAATCTTGTCTTGAAAAACACTAGCGATATTTTAAACTAAAATCATTAGATCTTGAAATTGCTTCCTTATTTCTCTTTGAGATAACCACTTCAAAGTTTATTCTTAGGAAGCTTAAGATTTCAGAAGTGGCAAAACCTGTCGATCATCAAATTTTCAAGTTCGAGAAGATGAAAATCTGGCAGTACTTTTCATTTTTAATCTTTATTTGAACTATGAACTTGAAAACCATTATCAGTCATTTATATTTTATTATTACTGAGTGATGACATATCTATCAGCAGTCAATTTTTAAAAATTCCCTGTTTTTCTTTTTTTTAAAGTGAAAGATTTCAATATTCGAAGTTCGAATTTCTTGAGAGAATTTTAAATAAACATGAAACTACTGACTAATTTTTTAAACCACGTAAAAATCAAGTGCTGACATACTTCTTTATTTAATTAATTTTCATGTATTCAGTTGCATCTACTTACTGAATTTTACTACTAATTGAATTTTCGGTTCCTGAAAATTTTCAATTATTTTAGTTATATTAACGTCCTGTTTTGAAGCAACGTTAGGGCTATTTTGGGACGGACCTCGCAATTTTGAACCTCGGCCAGATGACGAGGACGGCACCCCTCTCCAAACTTCCGAACCACACCAGTAGGAGGGCGTTTGCCCCCTTGCTTATGATTTAGCGTGCAACAGACGTAATGCCCGACGGCTCTTCGGCGGAATCGGGCTTCGAACCTGGAATCCTCCGTCTCCAAGGCCGACACCTTACGACTAGGCAACCGTGGCAACTATTAGATATTTTTTTAAAACCACGTAAAAATCAAATGTTGATATATTTCTTTATTTAATTTATTTTCATGTATTCAGTTGCATCAGCTTATTTTCCTTTTAATTGAATTCTTGGTTCCTAAAAATGTGCAGAGTCTTTCAGTTTTTCTAATGAGTTAATCTGGAATTATAAAACATATCATGCAAAATTTTATAAAATATGATAAAATACATATCTTTAAAAGATTAATCAAGGTAATCGAAATGTAATTTTACTTTTAAAAATGGAATCATTGCGATACTTAATGCACTTACTGTATACATAGAAAACCAGCACGAAGTTCTTATGAAAGGAATAAATTTTATAGAAAGTGATGTATTATACAAAATCTATGGTTATCATATCAAATCTTTAAAACATTACGTTCATTAGCATTTAATTAATAGACAGTTTCAATAAATACCCGAAGCTAGAACTGTTAAATATACAGCAAGTGTTGAAGCAATATATAAAATTTATAAAAAAATTTAAATATAATGAAATCATAGTGTACAAATTTTAATATTTTAGAAATGTGTTTGAATGATGATTAAAAATTACAAACTCTAAATATCAGTTCTCTAAATATGCAAAGAGTCGAAAAGACTTTTCTTTGCCTTAGATAACTGGTAATTTTGGTATCAATAATATAATTCAAAGTTAAAGGCTAGGGGCCGGAATAATCCTGTTGGAGTAGTTAAGATTTCAAGCACTTATTCTGATAACGAGGAAAAGTCAGAACTTTCTGAAACTCAGAAATTGGTATTGTCTACGGAAAAAAGATAGAACTTACCGTGCAGAAGTAAATCTCCAAAACGATCAGAATTCCACTCTGAACAATCAAAAGGCAGATAACCAAAACAAAGAGACTTAACACACAGATGCACTGTGGAAGACCAGTTATGTCTCAAATTATTACTAAAAGAAAAATGGCACATTTCAATCGAGCAAATTCAAATCTAATGAAGAATTAAATTATTTTTTTTACAAAAATGGAATGAAGAATTTAACTGCATAACTAAACGCAGCCAACAGAAGTAATATGAAGAAGTTGTTGGAAAATATCTAACAGAGTAATATACTAATTTCACGCTCGCATAATACACTTCATGTGCCGCATGTGTTTAATTTTGGAATCCATTGTGCATATTTGAAGAAGGAAAAAGGTCTCCCAGCACTGTGTAAAGTAGTGTTCCTTAAATATCGATAGTTTCAAAACTATCGATACTATCGATAATTTTCCTCCCCGACGATACTATCGATAGGTTTGCTTCCAGTCGATAGCTTTAAAACTATCGATAGTTCCAGTCGATAGTTTTAAAACTATCGACTGAAAATTCGCCTATCGATAGTATTGCCCGGGAGAAAACTATCGATAGTATCGATAGTTTTGAGAAAGTCGATACGATTGATTGTTTCAGTCGATAGTTCCGAAAACCTGATAATATCGACTTGGCTTCGATAGTATCGATAGTCTATCGATGTTTAAGGAACACTAGTGTAAAGCAATATGCAAATGACGTGATCATTTGTGTTTGTCATTTGACTGTGACTTCACACACAACTGACTGATTTCATTAAAAGAACGAATATAGAACAAAGATTTAGGAAATGTTTTATGATGAACATAATTTCATGTTATTCTTTTTCTAAGATATGTTTATTGAGAAAATCTCCCTTAACATTTTATGTGTAATTTTTATACCCAGATAAATATCGTCACGTAAGGCGCGAAAGGTCCTATGCCATATGTTATTTATATATGGCATACTACCTTTTACATTTCGAGTGATGATGGTACAGTTATCTTTTAGAATGTTCCTTGGAACAAGGGTGTTAATGAGCTTAAATGTAAAATTTAAATTTAATGATAACTTTAAGTAAATTTGATTTCAATTTAGATTTCTGGCATTAATGATATCATTCCTCCAAAAAACAGCACCCTAATTTTGAAATACCTTCTTAATCACCAGATATCTGATTTTAGATACATATTTGAAATTCCTTAAAAAACTGGCAAACAAGGTATGTTTAAATGCAAAAATAACTCATTGGATTGGAACTGAAAGAATCATAGGGATGGGATTCATTCAGTTACATATTAATGTAAGAGATGTATGCGAAAGAAGATTGCAAACGAAAATAAAGAAAACCAGAATTTTTCTTTTATCTATTTTGAATGTTTTCATGTTATTCCTTTATTCTTATCTTCTCCTTCCCTTTTCATATTTCATACATCAATTTCATTCATGTCGACAACGAATTAATGCATTTTCTCAAGCTGAGACGAAAATTACTTGACATCACAAATCATTTTATTTTTTATTTAATTTAACATCTGCCATAACATCTAAAGAAGACACATTTTTCTAAATGTTATATATTTAAAATATGAAAAATGGAGGAATGAAAATTTCTTAATTCATTTTATCATTTTATGAATTAAATTAATGAATTAAAATAGATATTAAACTAAATTTTAAATTGTGAAGCGTTTAGAATTAACGCGAATGAATGTA
This sequence comes from Araneus ventricosus, assembly GCA_013235015.1. Classification (NCBI taxonomy): domain Eukaryota; kingdom Metazoa; phylum Arthropoda; class Arachnida; order Araneae; family Araneidae; genus Araneus; species Araneus ventricosus. The sequence continues at coordinate 2,062,473 of BGPR01000005.1, forward strand.
GCTGACAAACAAGGATAAACTTTTTCGTGGTATTGAGGACTAATGTCCAAAACTGCTTTTTTGTATTATTTGAGAAAACATTTGGTGAATCCTCATGCATTTATAGTATTATTTTGCCATTTTTGTAGTCCATTCTCATGTACCATAGCTACATCAGATTGTTTTGCATTATACAGTAATTCAAAATTAAAGCCGCTTTTTAGATTAAAAGCGACAAGTGTAAGCCTATGTTAACCCTCTGACTGCTTAATTTTTAAAAATCACTATTTAGATGTAACGTTTGTAAACGTGTTCAAATGCCATTAAGCCAAGCAAGTTGTTATTTATATGCAAAGCTTTATTAGTATAATATGATCCAACTCTATAAAAGTACTTAGTAGAAACATTAGCCAGTGAAAATCGCACTGCAGCAGAAAATAGATTTATTTCCTAATCGCGGGATACGCAGTGAGAGGGTTAATGATCACACCTGAATCCTAGTCACAGAGGTACTGAGTAAAAGCTATTCAACATGAGTTAAGACCAGAATATATCTGAATTATAAAGGCATTACAGCAACTGCTCCATAGCGATGTTCTTTAATACTCCATGTTGCTATATTCCCCTCCAGGCTTTAATGGCCTTACACCATTTAGGGTAGGCTGGACTGGTGTGGGTTAACGTCTGGATTAAAAGAAAGGGTAGGGATTCTCTATTCTATATATATTATTTGATATACGCAAAATAATTTGGATGATACAGTGTCTTAAAATGGACTCTTAAAATCTAAATTTGTTGAACAGGTGAAAGTCTCACAGAATTCTACATAGGTCAACTTTTACAAGTATCAGTAACGTATAAAAATTTCTTAAATTTAGTTATCGTATTCGTATGTGAATAGTTTTTTCTGAATAGAAGTTTAATTTAAACTTAAAGCTATGACCAATGCTTTGTATGTCCAAAGCTGACTTTCGTTTCAATTGAGATAATTTGGAGCCATCTCAATATCAGCTGTATCCAACGCGTAACAAGAAAAATTCCGAAGAACATAAAACTTAATACTAAGAATATTAAATAAAATATTAGGTGGATTTTATGTGTGACATCATTTCTATCTAGTTTAAAAAAAATGGTGACACTAAAAAGTGAAACCACAGCTAGTGAACTTTCAAAAGAATCTGTATAATAGATGCTATAGAAACAAAAAAAATTGCGAAGGTATTTTAAGTTAATATGAGAAAAATTATCCTTGTTGTATTTCCTTCCTTATTTGATTATAAATATGTTAAGATTACATCGCAAGATTCTTGTAGATGTATCTTAGATAGGTATGCAAAGATTATTCAAGGTAAAATCTTTGAAAAACTCTTGAAAATATTAAACTCTATCGAAGTATCTGAAATTATCGTCGATTACTATTCCTTACACATAATTGGAAGAAATATTCTTGTATTTAAATAAAGTGGAAAAAATTATGTAGAAACTATAGGTGATAAATCAATGTTTCAAGGAAGCGGAATTGTAAGTTTTAATTTTTTTTTTTTTTTGTCCTTCCCTGATGTAAACTTTCTGCATTTATCATTCCTATTAATTCGGCTATTGTTCAATGCATATTACCTTCTGTGGACGTTACTGTAATGTAGAGATGCGTTCTCTGATTCTGCCAATTACTCAGGAATTAGCGGTACTCGTGATATACCAAAAGTCGCAATATTATCAGCCACCACAAATGTAACACGAATGCCTCATGATATTACATCAGGACAGGCTAACAAGTAGTGGGCCCTTAGCAATATAAGTTTCAGGGGCTCTTTTACGCATCTCAACTTCCAAAAACAAGGTATTTTTTAATTGGTTTTAATTTAATACCTCTATAACTAATTTTTGTGGCAAACGGAAATAAATTATTTAATTGTGGTCAAGAGAGTTATAAAACTTTTTTAAACGCAATCTAAACACTCTAATACAAAGTTTGCCAGGACTGTTGACTCATGAGTCAGTCAGCCAACTGCAAAAGAGGAAAACATTGATCTGAAAGCGAATTTGAAAATATGAAAAAAAAATCCTAATAATAATGTTCTAAATTTAAACGATATTTAATTAGGTTCGAGTACATGACCCTTCTGAACAAAATGAAATTGCCCCGAAAATATAACAATATATATATATATATATATATATAAAAATAAAAAAATGAGGTCTCGGGACCCCCAAAAGTTGCGGGGCCCCAAGGCAGTTGTCTACATTGCTTATTTGATAATCCGGCCTTGGTGATACCAAAAGTAACACATGAAGGGCCACCAATCCATTGACGCCACTGCTCAGAAAACTACTTCCAGAGACGCAAGCCGGAAGACTAAGTAGCCAAATCGAGCAACCCTAACTATTCTCTGGTTCTAGGGGAGTTGGGGGTAGAAGGCTTTTCTGCGGGCGCCAACATCGGCGTGCCTATGAAATATTAATGATTCTACCGGCGGATAGTCATATGCAGTGACGAGTTAGCTGTGGGAATGATCGTATGCTTTTATACATTTCACCCACCCCGACCAAAACTCGACTCTACCCTCTTCGAAATCGCATTTAAATGGAATGTTGGGATTGATTTCCATTACTTGGGATTTTACTATAAGAGTGAGAGAATATCGAATACCCCTTATTTAATAGAAAGCTTGCTTTCTGGAAACTTTATAGGAAACCCTTTGTGGTTATTTTATATTTGCAAGGAGGAATTATTAGTTCCAAGCTCGCGAAAATCGGAGGAAATCTATTTGTGGTTTCGGGATCCCGCCTTGCCTAAAGGCTCTAAAGTGATCTGAAAACACAATAGAGTCGATGCATTGGTAATACTAAGAAAATTCCAGTAAACTGAAAAAAAGAAATAAATTTATTGTAAAGTATTATATGAAATAATTTTGAATCGCGAATTTGATTTGAAAGTTCCGAAGTTAATGAAGAGATGGTTTCATCTTTCGTTGTTTGTAAAAAAAAAACTCTTTTTGATAATCGATTTTCAATTAACTATTTATAATTGTCATTTGGGATTAATTGTTAATTTTTTTTCAAAATTATGATGTGAAGGTTAAGTTATGGCATGACAAATTAAGATCAACTGGAGAACTTAACTGGAGAAAGAGATAGACAATTCGAATAGTGCCTGAAAGGAAAGGGAGGGGGGGGGGCTCACATGGACTTCCGATATGGCCTTCTTATAAAGATTATTTTAAATTTTCTTTTGTTCTGTACGTTTGAATCCTAATGAGATTTCATCAAGAATATTGTAATCTATAGTTTTAGTGTGGAAGGCTAACAAGATGAGTAGTACTTCCTGAATATTTAAGATCTTGCTGATCCAGATTAAGTTAAATTTTGTATCATTAAGTGCTGAGTTTTTTGTCGTTAAGTAGTAATTTTTTCATGTCATTATGTTTCATCTTTCAGAAAAGCTAACTTGTTACTAACTTACATATAACAGAAACATCTGCATTTAATGCTGGGCTCTAAATATTCCTGAATATCTCTAAAATAAATTCTCAATTCTCTTTCTTTCTTATTTATCGAATATCTCATATTCATCAAGAAGTTTATATAATTATTATAGAAGTTAATATCATTATTTCAAGAAGTTTATATAATTTCTAAAATGCAGTACGAATATACATTGGACAATAGACAGTCCTTTTTTGCGCCTTTTAGTTTACCTTTCTAAAGCAACTCATTCATGTATAAACGACACACTGAGAAATGCGTTTTTATTGGGTTTTCATTTGCGAAATTTTGGAATTTTCCATATGTGAACTTTTCATGAATTTGCTTTCAAAAGGCTTTCAATTCTGTATTTATTTAAAGTAAATATTAAAATTGGTTTGTAATTTTTTACATTTTTGATAATTTAAAAAAAGCATTAAAGTTTTTTTTTTCTATCATTTTGAAAAAAAAATAAGAAAAAAAAAAGAAACGGAATTTTGCTTAAAGTTATAGTAATTACTGAGTTTTTAATTTCAGTTGTGGACCTTTCTAACTTTATTGCTTAGTTCCATTGCCAAATTAAATCTTAGGATTGCAGGATTTTGTTTAGTATTTGTAAAATCCGAACCATAAGATCTAATGCTTTTCCATGATTTATCACCTCATAAATAAAATTGCTTGTATCCTTCTTATTTTTGTAAATTTCCAGGTTTCATATGGAATTTATGCTTTCGTTTATAATCATCTGGAGAGAGACTGCATGAACACATAATTGTTTGATTATTTTATTAGTTCTTAGTTGAACGATATTATTCTAATTTTGCTGAAGTTCGAAAACTAGAAAGATTGAAATGTCTTCTAAACTTATAGGTTGGGAAAATTCCATTCTTTCAATAAATTTCCCCCCTAAATTATGAGGTTCTCAGAAATTTGCGTTGGTTATACCTTCGATGCGTATGGTGATTACATTTCTAGTATTGAAACGCACACACTTAAAATATTTGTTAAACGTTCCTAAACGCTATTCCTCCTTTTTTTAATTGATATTTCGTTAAAAAATTTACGACTCAAATATTTATATGAAAATAAAATAAGCCGAATAATAATGAATGAAAAGAAATTTTAACTCGTGCAGTTAGTTAGAGAATTGTAATGAATTATTTAGTTAGTTAGCAAATTGTAATAAAATATTTCTAATCAAAATGCTTTGTATAATTGGTGTTGCCTTCTTTTCAAAGAAAAGGGCAAAAGCACTTTCTATCGATTTTATTTTTATCTCAAGATTCTATTAAGTTTCCGTGTTTAGTTTGGAGATTCAGAACTTTAAAGTATATGACTTAAACCAGAGCTTATTAAACAGTGGGTTGCAAACCCAATTGGGTCATGCAGGAAAATATTGGGGCCCTTAAATTTCCACACAGCCTGTTCCTTTTGAATTTTTAAATGGAGTTTCATAAAAATTATTTTCAACAGAATTTTCTTCCAGTTTTCTTAACACATCCACTGCCACCGGACACCTATTATCTAATTAGGTTACCCCTTCTCTACTGTAGATAAGCGATGGCAGAGAAGGGGGTCATCGAATTAGATAGAGGGTTCGAATCCCAGGCATGAGTAGTGGCAGCGCATGTGTTAAATTAGCGCTCGATTTTCTTATTTATTTTTGAACCTTGGAGTCGGAGCAAAATACTTTTTTACGGAAATGAGTGCGAATGGTTTTCTTTCTCTCTTTTTTTTAAAAATCCCACAAAAGAGGTCGCGAGAGGAAAAACCCTTAAAAAGTTCCGATTTGGACCATCACTGAACTTTAGGTGTCTCTTTGTGTTTCAGATTGTAGTCTTGTTTTGTAATTATTTATTTCATTTTAACCATGCTTAGATTAGAGATTAGAAAATTTAGTGGCCGGGCAACAATTTCAAATCAATTGAAAGGTGCCATTTGATAGGAAATAACATTCGCAATCATTTCGTTTGCTTTCTTGTACAACCTAACTTTTACTGAATGCGACACAATTTAAGTCTTCAAGCCGAGGTGTCCTGGTGGCTGAGTCTCGAATTCGGGGTCCTGATTCTACAAAGATTAGCTGCGTAGGGGACCTGATGCTCAGTAAATCCATACATACCAACATTGGATAGGTGGGTGTTCGTAGCAGAAGGTCTATGAGGGTTGCAGACGCGCGGGCGTACACACACGGAAATAGACTTGTGTCAAAATTTTGAATTCATGATCATTTATATATTTCATCATATTTTGATTTGTCACATATTTATATTCAACAAAAAATATTTTATCTGGATAAATAATACAAGAAATATATATGTCACTATTATTAGAAGAATTAGAAATAATTATATGACATTTTTCAAACATGAAATGTAGAAAAAAATCTGTACCGTCATGTCATCAAGGAATACAATTAAACCGACTGTGAGCAAGGCTGAAAAAGCTCGTTTCTGTAGAAATTTTAATTTTGTCCTTAGTTCCGTAGTTTGCGGAAATTTTCGATAAAATCCGTAGTAACTACGGAGAATCCGTAACAGTTGGTTTGCATGTAAATGTGGTCTAGGATCAAATGTCCTCACTCGGGTACGGTGTGGCTTGGAAGTTGGAACAGGAAACAAGCTCAAGTGTCGTCAATAACTGACTAAGGTTTAAAATTTAACTTTCCTCAATAGCAGTCCTTATTTATATTCAAAGAATGACATTAATCTAACAAATCCAATGAATCGAATTTGAGATTTGGACCAGAGAAAATTTCACAAAATTTCAACTTTAAGATTTTATTCTAAATTTTTCTAATTAACTGTAAATAATTGTCTAATGAACTGAAAAGGAAAACATTAATTGACACCAAGAAATAATCGTTTTTTTCCTGCGGGGTATCAAAATCGTCGTGGTTTCGTGACTGTCTTTCTATGACAGAGTTAAATTTCTAGATATTCGCCAATACAAATATAAGCTACAATGATTAATTCGTTTTTTATAATATAATCCACATTGCCTGTTTCTTTGCGTAATCATATTTAATGGTATTCGGTAAAAGTCTTTTGAAGAGAAAGAGTAGATTGAGTGAAAACGTAAGCGTTAGAGCGTAAAAGAAAAAGAAATCAAAATGCTGAATGATTTTATATAATCGTGGTTCAATATGTTACAAAACACAATTTAACCTTCATGTTTCATAATCTACTAGCAAAAAAATTTATATTTCTGAATATTGAAAATGGTTAATTTGATATAGAGAATATGGCAATACTATGCATATTTTAAAGGTATTTATTAAATTTAAATAACTCCCCTTCTTTTAAGAAAGTACTGCGTTTTTAAAAACCACACGTCAGTAAGCATTTTGCCTTCGATTTTCTAAAGAATTTTTGTCCATCTCAAGTTATCGAATAAACCCTTTTCTCGCCTCTTGAAGAGAACAAATCCTTTGAAAACTTATTTGCATTTTATAGAGGGTAAAGTGGCTTAAAGTCTGAAAATTTTGCATGCGCCAAGCCGCGACTTAATAGGTTATAAATACCAAACGATTGAAGAGAGGAAAGGGGGGGGCGAGGGAGATAGCATCGGTCAATTACAGTCTAAATTGGGGTTGAGAGACTACGATTGGCTCAAAATAACTATAATTATTCTAAATGATAATAATACGCAGCAGGTAGTAGTAAGCAAATTGTTAGGCAGCTAGCACATTATGGCTGTACCGGAGAAAGCTCTGGATTCGTTAATTGCGAAGACCCTCCACTGTAGTGGGTGGAAGGGGTCTTTATTCACTTAGAGAGAAACGTCGTTGACTTTATAAATGATCGTTCTCAAAGTATGTGAACTGGATACTGATAACAGACGAACTTGATTCTTTCACTTTTGTCTCATCAATTCAGTTTGCTCTGTTTGAGTGGACTTAGAATGGGTTGCTTAAAAACTTCAACCGTGTTGTAGATGGTGTGTATGAATATATATATACGAGTTAAAAGTATATCGGTTTCGAATTCATTGAATAATTATTATTAATATTAATTCTAGGCATGTGCTTTCTATAAAATTAAGAGCATGTAAAAAATTAATATTGAGCTGTAAATATTTCTTCAGTTTCATCGAAACTTAATAAAATTTCAAAATATTTAAATAAAAATTAGGGGAAAATTTTATATAAGTATGTGATTTAGTATATTTAGATATGAAACGTGTTCTTGTTTGAATCAACAAGTAGCTGAACCACAGTTCCATAGAAAGGAATCGAGAGAAACTCCTGGTTTTGGTTTCAGTTATGTGGTGTTTCATGTAACTGAAACTAAAGAGGTGATATGAAGTAAGGAAGGGAATTATTCTGAAGCCCTGATAAGAATTCATCTAAAAATAACGTTACAATTAATTTTTTGATCGAATTCAGATGCCTTGCACTTTGACACATGCGTTCAGGTCATACGTGAGAAATATTTTACAATCATTCACATAAAGAGAAAAAAAATTGAAAATCTTTGAAGATGTTTTTATATATAAAGTGACCAAAATATTAAGAACACCTCTCAATAAAATTTCGACTCGTCCCTGCCGCACGTGCACGTCACTAGTAAACATAGCAAATCTATTATTCAAGGGGAAAACGGTACATCCAAGGGACTTTGAACATGGCATGATTGTGTGCGCCAGAAGAGCCCGTTTTAGTTATCTACGAAACCGATATTCTTTATGGCTTTTCCAGTGCAACAATGGCTCGAACCTCCAAAGAATGTCATCTAAGCCAAAAATAAATTTGAGCGAAATGCTGAATAGCGGGTGGAAATCGTTTATGAACCAAAGAGGAGCCAGATGACTGACATGCAATACAATTAATGGCCATTGAAAAACATATCCGTGCTTTCTACAAGACGGATCTTACAACGAATTGGTTTTAATAGTTGGTAACCGACGAGAGTTCCTTCAATTTCCCTGCAAAAGCTGAAAAAAAACGGCTTTTGTGAGCTAAAGAACACCGGCATTTGACGAATAGAAAAACAATGTCTAGTCTGACAGTCCAGGTTCCTTCTCCATAATGCTGATAGTAGAGGCCGTGTGTGACGCATTTGAGTATGAAGTGGGAAGATCTGTTCACATTCGAAATGTCACCATCCATTCTGAGGGAAATGCCATTTTGTTAGCATGGGCTAATGTTCCTTCTTAATGGTTTTAGTAACCTGTAGAATTCATGCGTAGAAAAATATCTGCTGTAATCAAAGCCAGAGAAGGTTCAACACGATTAGTACTGTGTAGCTGGATGTTCCTAATATTTTGGAACATATAAAGTTTGTCAAAATCGAATAATGGATAAAGAAGTGCAAGTAGAGTACAAATTAATGAGCATTACTAAAAACAATTACCTCCCCGTTTACAACAAAAAAATGAATACATCAAAGGAAGTGATGTTATTCTGGAATCTGTCAAAGAAATTTTGTAAAATTCGCTGAGTCACATTGCTTAAGATAAGAAACTTATTCTCCAGTCAGTTGTTTCTTTTAGCGAATTGTTAGTTGTTCCTTTTACAATTATTCAGAGTATCTCAATGCATACTTCGCCTTTATAGCACTTCCAAAGAGAAGCATTATGCAAGATATGAGAGGAAGATATTTTATATTCATTTACTTAATTCCACAAATTAAATGTGGTACCAGCAGCATAAAGCAGCATATAATACAATGAAATATTCTGTCACAATGAACAACATAATATTTCCAGCAAACCTATTTCGGATCCCCTCCGTTGGTGATATGGTCCAAAATGTAAAGCATATTTATGACACACCTAAATCGGTAAAAGCGATTGATCCTTCTGCAAATTTACAGCATGTGCCTCACAGTGACTTGGCAGTGTTTTGGAGATTATTGAGAGACCCCACTCGCAAAATTTGTCTTAATTCAAAAAATTTCCTTTCAAGGACCTGAATATCTGCCTAATTTTTCCAAATGACAAATATGTTTTAGCATTCAATACAACCAAGGATTGATATTTGTTTTAGCCCTACAAATAGAAGAGTACTTTTATTTCACAAGGTTGAAACATGCCTTACACTGATCACATCTCCAAACTTTACGCTCGCACCCTATAAACCAGCTATAAAACATAAATGAATATAAAATATCTTCCTCTCATTTTTTGCATGATTCTTCTCTTTTGAAGTGCCATAAAGACGAAGTATGCATTGAGACAGGTAAAATTTTACTTAGGATAAGGAAGCGCACGTATTTTGAGCAAAAACTATTAGAGAAGCAGAAATTGAATTGATTAGGAATGAAAATAACAATTTACAGTGTTTCGATAAAATATCATTTGTCACTTATATTTTATACCTCAGATATACAAAAAGTAAATAAATAAATAAAACTAATTTTTATGGTAAATATCTTTTTGAAAGATAAATTTGAGGTTAGAGAAATATGAATCCAACAACACTGAAGTATTCAGAAATACGAACAATGAAAGAGAGAAATTTTTTCTGAGACTTTTATTAGAATTTTTGAAAAAAATATTAACAAAATTTAAAAAGTCGACAGATTCTTTTCAACTACCCAATAACTCTAGATATTCTACAACATTGTAAAACATTGCGAACATCGACCGGTATCATTGTGCTACTAGGATAAGAGTGAACAAAACAAATCAAAATTAAAGAAATATTTCAAAGTGAAAATCGAATCGTGTTATTAGTACACTGAAATAAAAATTTAAGGGAAAAAAAATCCTGGAATATTTCATTTTTTCAACGGCAGCCATTCATTGGAAAAGCTTAGTAAATCCATTTATTGCTTTCATATTTTGCATTATCAATGGAGATAAAAGAAATAATGTGAGCTATTATTTTCTTTATTATTTACATATATTAAAGGGAAATATTAATTTTAACCATTTTCTTCTTTTTTTCTCTTTGATAAAGTTTTGTTTGCAAAAAAATGCGGTAAAATCTCTTATCAATCAAGCAACAATGAAAATCATGGAATTGCCATGCTTGAATCTAATAAGAATTCATGATTTCAATTTTGCTAGTTTCGCTGTTAATAGGCTCAAATATTTTTTATAGAAACATCAATTGAATTAAGTTTTGATAAATTTGTTGAAGAAAACTCTGATATATTGGTTAGAATTTAAGTTATCAAATTTGAACATTTCTCAGTTATTAGATTTTTATATCTTTGATAAAACAATTGAGTAACTAAAATTCCATGCTTTGACATCAATGCAACATAAAAGTATTCTCATTCTGAAAGCTCTAAAAAATAATATTCCGAAACAAATAAAATGCGAATTCCTGAAATTTAAACGTAATTTGAATAAAATCTATCTTTTTGAGAAAGGAATGAAATAATCACAATTGATATCAAATGGAGCAAAAGACTATGCCTATTCAGAAAGCTTTAGATAAAAAATAAAATCCCTCACCAAATAAAATATATATTAATCACATTTTATCATCGTTACTTTCCGTGTAAGTTTCTGAATAAATGGAAAAATAATTTAATAAATGAGTGAATGATCATTTTTATTTCTTACGGTTATTGACTCACAGAATATCTGCACATTTTGCTTGTATTTGATTTTCTGTTTCTTTCATCCACAAGAATAATCAATAAGAAACACTTTACAAATCTTTTAAGTCTTAAAATATTGATTGCATATTGCATGCTTTCAGTTTTACAAGTTTGTGCCGTTTCTTTTGATAAAATATCTCTTTTTAAAAAATTATTGATTGATGGTAAAAATTAATTAAATTCTCCTTGCCATGACTCCCGAGATTTTTCAGGGAGTGTTCTCTGTTTTGTAAATGCCTTCAGCTAGCCATGAACCGTTAATCGTATTCCTTGTCTTATGATCTTTAATGAACCCCAACGGCAAATCGCAGTGCAGTTCATTCATTGAGTCGGCACAGAAGGATTTCTCGCAAAAAAAAACAGGTATTTATGTCACTGCTTTCATATCCACACCAGTTTCGAGTCCAGCAGCTGTCTCATTGCGTAAAAGGGTTTGTGGTTTTGGGAAAGTTGATACGGGGCTTCAGTGACTAACGAATGCAGCGATTTGTGTACGCGTATCCTCCAGATAAACATCAAAACTAGTCTGACAGCATCACAACATGGAAGAAAGCTGTTTCAAGAATTGCGACTTGCGTTGCCTCGCGCATACCAATGAGTTGATTTGCATTGCAAATTGTGTTTTCCCCGCCTCGGGCAAAGAATTGGCGATTCTGATAAGATCTTCGACCGTTCATTTATCACACGTTCACACTTTTTTTTCGAGCCGATCTCTTTTTTCCTTCTTTTCCCCCTTCAATCGTTGCTTAGATTATATATACATGTGTTGTATACATTCCTATCGTCTTACGTGCGCGCAGGGTAGAAAAATTGGACTTTAAAAAAAACATATATGCATCGTGCAGAGAGCAAGAAAATCGCACGCGGAATAGATTGCTTTGCTTTTGCATTGCATTGCTTTGCTTTGCTTGTTGTATTTTTTTGTGGATTCGAGATTCCTTTTGAAGATAGGATTCAGACGTGCGTGGTGACGGATGGAGAGAGATTTATTTCTTAAAACTCTTTGAAAACATTTAATTGTTTCAAATGAGGGGGTTTCTAGAGTTCGATTCAGCAGGTTTTGAGGACGTAAAAGAAAAATGAGTGTTTATTTCATGCTGGAAACATTTTACGTTGGAAAAATCTAAAAATAGCTTTTCGGAAAAAAATAGATACGATTAAAAGTGTAACTTAAAAATACACTTCAAGATATGGGAAGTAATTAAAAGTAATATGCTGAGAAAATAGAAGGGTTTTTTTTTTTTTCAATTTTTAACTAGAGTGATAAATTTTTGTGCCATCAGTTAATATTTAGCTGGTAAAATCGATGAAAATTATTAAGTTTATTTCATGTTGAAAAATGCTGAAACAACTTTTCTGAACTTTTCTGTAGGAAGTAACCTTAATATTGCCTAGAAAAAGGAAACAAAATTTATTTTCTGACATTTTCACCTACTGAGCTAAATTCTCACACCATCCGACCAGTTACTATTTAGCTGATAAAGTCCATAAAAAAATATACTGGATCGCTCAAATACTCTTGAATTTGCAGTTTTGTGAATTCTTGGAATAATGAATTTAGAATTTCTTTGTATATTAAAATAATACCATGGATTGTTAATTTATCTTAATGCAGTTGTAGAAACATGGTGTTATACTTGAATTCGACCATTTACTTGGGGAAACTAGGTAAACTTGACCTTAGTTTCTTATATTTCTCGAATCTTTTGTGTGCTAGAATCATAAAAAGATTTATTTTTAAGAAAAAGAAATATACTTATTTTAAATAGGTATCTCATTTAATCATTAAATAAATAAATTTCATGAAATCATCTAGGGTTAAGTATCCCTAACCTTTGGGATACTTGACCCTAAGGGTAGGGATACTTTACTCTGAATTCAAAGAATAATTCAATTCTTACGATAATTTGTATGTACGCGAAATTCAGATATTAGGGTAAAACTACTAAATTGAAAGCGTCTTAATTATCAAAAAATATTAATAAAACTAATATTAGAAATTAAATAATATGGTAACTATGAAAAAGAATTTATATTAATAAAAATCTCGATATTAAATTAAACTAGATGAGTTCAAAATTAAACAAATAACTAAAATACTGAATTATTAAAACGATAAAAATTATTGCGATGGAACTGGGATCCTAGTGACGTCCCCAGCATATTGAAGAATTGCCGGTTTTGGAAAATTAGAAAACATCAGGACAGCAACACAATGACGATAAAGAATCTAACAAAATGTTGTATAAAACAAGACATTGCAAAAGCTCAATAGACATACTGGGGTCTCCTTATATTCTGATGGAAACAAAAGCAAAATAAGAGAAATATATTCTACGAGAAAATTCAAACCAACAGACAGTGGCGTAGCGAAGGTAAGTGGCGCCCGGGTCATAATACGAATCCCCCTCCGTCATCATCAGAGGCTTAAATTGTGTAAACGTTGGTATTCTTTCGCTCCCCCATCGTATTTGACTTCAAATATTACATAAGGGGCCGTTCAAATATTACGTAAGCACCCAAGGGGGGGAGGGGGTTTGCGATTTGCTTATTTTTGCTGACAAGGGGGGAGGGGGGGGGTCAAAAAATACCAAAAACATGCTTACGTAATATTTGAACGGCCCCTAAACACTTTAAGTTTTGCCAACATGGCCGTCCCATGCCCATCCAACCGATTCGGTTGTTGTAATGTCATCAGGCAAGAGGACATGGGGCGGCGTTCTGCCAACATGGCCAGTGGCTCCAGGGGAATAATATGATTTTTTTTTACTCTAGACGTCATCAGTGGCTTAGCAAGCGTAAATGGCGCCTGGGGCTTGGCTTTGTTTTCACGCCCTCATAATATATCGCTTTAAAAATGGCATAAACGCAATAATATTTTGATGCCATGGCACCCCCTAATACCGGTACCGGGGGCATCTATACCCCGTCGTTACGCCACTGCCAACAGAGAGACGAACTCAACCGAAATGGTGAAACGTTAATTAAAACTAAACGATGTGAAGCAGTTCGAGCAGAAGATTTTTATTAAAATAATAACTAAACAAAAATTGTTTAGCTGCAAGCGAGAAAAAAATTGAATAAATAAATTTCAATTATTTTTAAAATTCTTACTAAAATAAAATAATTCTTTGTATAATTTGAAATTATCCCACTAAAAAAATTATTCTTTAAATAATTATTTACAAATATTTGTAAATTATCGTTCTCATTTAAAACTCAAGTACCACAAACACTACATTAAGCCGATTACATTACGCCATTATGCCGATAATCAAGGCGAAGGATTATTAGTACAACCATCTATCTTGATTATTTGAGTTGCCATATTGGCGACAAACTCCAAAGAACAAGAAAGTTGATCCCAACCATACAATGTTTCCGGTCGGCTACGAACATCGAATCTGTAGTAAATATCAAAAAATACCTGCATCAATTCTTGTTCTGTGAATATTTTTTGGTAGGGTCAAGTAAGTAGGGTTAATTTTTTCTATATAATCTAAAGACTGAGCCACTTAGAATTAAGATATTGTACAACATCGTATAACTTGAATTATGGTTAAATATCGGAAATATTTTAATTCATCATACCTTCAAGAGCAAATTTTCATTTCACATGGAAATCAAAAGGAAAAATTTACTTCGGGTCCCCCAAAACATATTTACCTACATACCATAACACTGACTTTTCAGATTGGAATGGAAATCCCTTCTAATAGATCATGTGACCACAGGTTAAATAGGGATGGCACACACGAATTACCAACTATCTCACAATTTGAGAAAATCATTTCGAGTCAAGTATCCCATGTTTCCCCTATTTAGCTCATAAAATCCATAAACAGGGTTACTTATATTTTCTAGAAAGAGCATCTTCACGAATTTTCGGAACAATCAATTTGGAAATTTTTGTATATCAAAATATTACATCTACACATTATTCTACTTGTATCATAAAATTCTCTAATCAAACAATGTGTGTTCTTCCAAAAAGAAAAAAAAAATCGATACTTTAAAAACCATCACGGCAATCGAAAGACTTTTGCTGATTAATAAATATCTCATAAACTATATTATTTGTTTTTCAAAATTAACTCGATTTTTTTCCTTCATTATACTGTGTATTTATAAAGAAAAAATTTAAAACGATTTTATGAAGTTTATCTTGCCACATTTATTTTCTTAATTCCCCAGAAGTTGTCATTCGAGGAAATCCAGGAGACACTTGGATAGCTAAATATTTTCTTTATATGTACTGAAATAATTATCTTGATTGAAATCAATAATGGCACTTTTTTTCTAACAAATAAAACCGACCATACCAGAAGCTCATCGGTGTTTGTACTTTAAGATTTGATTTTTAAAACTAGAGGTATATTATATGTCATTCCGACTCTAAAAATTGGTTTTAAAGAGAACAAAACTTTTAACTATTTTGATTTTCAACCTAAAAAAAATTATCACCACTTATTGAATAGGTACTTTCTTTCTATCAGTGTTTATTGCCCGAGTGCACGTAATATTATTTATTAGATAGTAATATTTCAGTGTTTAGAAGTTAATAAAACCTATAATTTATTTGTCAAATCTTTCACAAAAAGGTTACTTATAACACTGTGTTTCGATCGCTTCTTACAAGACACACACACACATAAATAATATTGATAAGCTTATATATCCTATATTTCATCACAAATATCAAATCTTGAAGCAGTGGTTCAGTGCAAAAAGAATTCTAATACTATAAGAGCTTAAAACGACTTTTCAATCGTCTGCTTTGTAATGCTCTCCGTAAATACAAGGAGTCCAAAATATACATACACTTTGAATAAATATTTCATGAAAGATTATAACACATTAAATATATCAAAGTTTCATAACTGAAATTAATTAATACAAATGTAGAGTCTTCAACATTTTCGGAAGTGACCGAAATGCTCGGCGTTATTGTCCCGGCATTGCAGATAATGCAGATGGGGTTTCAAACATCGCAAAACATATCAATGGGTATTTTGGATCATTCTCTTTCAACTCCTGCTCCAAGCTCGTCGATTTTGATAGATTTGAAGTTACAAGCATCATATCTCAAATATCCTCACAACAGAAAGGAATCCGTCAGGAGTAAAACCAGGAGGAACAGAATCAACCCTCTTTACCCTAATATATATATATATATAATCTAAATCCAAATAAAACCAGTATACAAACATACAGAAATAAACAAGAATTAAATCCTATATCAAATAGTCATTATTTGAACAATACATCACTTTTAAATATAATCTAATAAATTGAAATTACTAATGATACCATAAACAAAAATCAAGTTTAAACATTATATGTCAACAAGTGAAAGAACACTGTTGTTATTAAAAATAATGAAATAGGCAATCCAAGTAAATGGAGTTTTCAACAATTAAAATAGCAGCTTGGCTGTGGACAAGCTTAGCCAGGTTAAATTAATTTTGTTGTACAAACCATCCCTGTTACTATTGTTGTTGAAAAAACAGACAGGGTAATTTACCCTAAAATGAAAGAATTTAGAAAGAAAAGTCTTATACTAACCCTAACTATAAAGCATGACTATATATAAACGACTAAAAATCAGGATAAAATATGTAAATATCACTATATTGCACCAAGATATTGCACTAAAGACAGTAAATATATAATTCAATAAAGTACCCATACTTTACATTAAACATAAACTAATCTGTGTCTCCTCTTAAACTTACCAGAATTCATCTCTTTCAATATAGCCCGCCATGCATATTAAGTTAACTTTGTGTTATATATATATATATATATATATTAATGCTGAACAAATCTCCTTGATATCATATTTTTAAAAGTTCTGCCATATATCCCAATAATTAAATTAAATAATTTGAGTCAGGAATCTTTGATGTATGTTATTAATTATTCATTTGATTAAAAGTGTGTACACAGTTTTGGGACACCCTGTATAATACTAGTCTATTAACGATATCTTCTTACGATGAACCTATAACGCTGAACAAAGCAAAACAAATCTCTTTGATAATATTTTTTTAAAAGTTATGCCATCTATTCTAGCCTCCATTCAAAACGCTGTAGCTACACGCGCAATTTATAAACGCTTAGAATGACGGATTAACTTTGTGTGTTTACCGAAATCGAGTAACGTCATTTGTAACAGTAGAAGGCGTTCTTGTGCCCAGAGATCTTTTCTCATGAATGGAGAAGAGGCGAATTGGGGGGGGGGGG
>BGPR01000005.1:2079728-2089771 GCA_013235015.1 Araneus ventricosus
GAGATCTTTTCTCATGAATGGAGAAGAGGCGAATTGGGGGGGGGGGGATTTATGGGGATCTAAAAGGGAGGAGAACCCCCTTGATGGATAGATGTCCCTGAGGCGATACCTACGCATGTCGTCCCTTTTCATGTGATCTCATTTGCTATTGAAATGTCGAAGGGGAAGCGATGGGGAAGAAGCGATACTTGATCGGGGGTTTCTTTTTATTCCGAAATAACTCACCTGTCAACTAATCGATTTCCATTATTGAAGATCAAGTTAAAGATGTCTCTGCTATGCGAATTCAAAAGTAGTAATAAAACTAATATAGTAGTAAACATTTTGATTCGATTAATTCAGGCTGAAATCAAATGTTGCATTATTCTGCGCGTATTAAACATATAATGGCAGTATTTTTGTTCAATAGATGCATTGACGTTTTCTTATGAGTTTCTAAGATAGTAAAACTCTATGGAATAAAATATATCTAAACGATAAATGCCTTTCAATAAAAATTTTAAATTATGATTACAATAATTACGCCAACACGTGATTCGTATTTGCATCACTACAATTTTCAATGAATAGCATGTCTTTTTTAAATTAGTTTTGAATAGTTTAATAACAGATTAATGCGATTATTTACTTTAATATTTTTAAGGAAAGCTTTTTTTTTTAAAGCAAAGCATTGCTTACCACACACAAACAATTAATATTTTAATGAATCTTTAATTAAAAATTAAATTTAAAATTGAATTTCAATGTTATTTTCATACATTCGTTGCAATCATTTATACATATTTCTTCAATTTTTGATCGAAAATAAAAAAAAAAAAAATCTTTCTCGGTAGGATTAATTTTATTTCATCACATAAAAGACTGCTCATAGAAACCGTTTTATTTTTTCCCTTTAAATCATTGTATTTTTATAAACTATATAATTACTCTTTTCTTTCTACCAAAAACCACATATAGAACTCACCGAATTTTTATTAAGTAAATGCAAGGCGAATGTTAAGCGCATTTTTTAAAAATTTTATTTTAGAAATTATCATAAAGCAGGAGCTGCACTGTACAGAACAAACTGAAGATGTCTAAATATTCTTTCCGATACAAAACGATAACATGAATATTATAATTTAATTCTGTACTTCAAAACCTGTCCAAAAATGACGATTTTACGGTTATTACGATTTTGTATTTCGAAACTGATTTTGTATCGAGCCACATCACCGTAAGTGTTAAAACTGCTCCTTTTGTAATTTACTAAGGTTAAAAGAGCGAAAGTTCTCATAGGCATCTTGATATTTCTTTTCAGCTTTTATGCTTGAAAAGTTGGCATAATGTGACTTACGTTCGTCTGGTTCTGAGATGCCGAATTGGGCGTTCATCCCCGAAAGAATATCATAAAAGTTTCATGACGGCTGTATGATAAATTTGGTTAATTTTTAGACAAAGAATTAGTATCCATTCAATGAATTCTATTTTTCAAATTGGATTTTTTAAAATTTTAGTTGAGTATACCGAAGTCTTTGCATTCAGCAGATGTTTGTTTGTTTGTTTGAGGGTTTTTGGCGCAAGGGCCAGTATTTGGCCATGCTGCGCCAAACAAGGTAGTAAGTAATATGTAAAAGGTAATGCATTCAGCAGATGATTGAAGCTATCATTGTAATAATTAGAGTCATAATACGGGGAAAATCAGTTCAGTGTCGTGAATAAATAATTTAATTTAAATTGTCGAAAGGCACCTAAGATCAAAGGGATTTTGGTAATATTTATGAAAAGTCCACTTCTTTCTTATATAACATAAATTTTTAGAATAAATGAATCTCAATTGATTAAGCAAAGCGAAAGATGAAGCATTTCTTGAGTGATCATTTTAGGCAATCATTAACAATATGATTAAGAAAATTATAATCACATTACGGAAGGCTGAAAAATGAAAATTTAGTATTTCCTGGCACTGTTGGTTTCTCATTCAACATATTCCCAATTTGTTGCATGAAAAATTTACTAACAAGAAACTTATGTTTGGTTACTGACAATTGACTCTAGTCAACTGTCTAGGAGGAATTCAGTTTATTGCATCATTACGGATTAATAAGGATGATTCGTTTCCGTCATCAAAGCATGTGTTTGGACTTAAATTTTTTTAGTCATTCAAAAACAAAATATCAGTAGACAACGAGTGATTAATATAAAAAAATTAAAATAAATTTTTTTCTGCACGTAACGATTAAAAATTAATTATTAAACTAAAAATCATTTGAAAAGTTTATTTCTATTCCACACATAGAAGTCATAAATACAAAGATTGGTTGCATTATTTAAAATAATGAATATTCCAAACATTATCCATACGACATGTATAGATTCATATAGCAGATTTCTATTATGTTACAACTTTAACAGTTAGATTTGATATAACGAAACGGTTAACTACCTCATAACTTTGAACTCAGGATTTGATATAAAAATGGTTATATAAATCTTAAATAGTTTATGAGATTATAAAAGTATTAATTGATGTATTCATTCTCCTTCGAAGAAATTTTCTACGGCAATGATTCTCACATTCGGAAATCAAGGCACCAAAATGTGAATCTGTCTTATTACGCACCATTTGCCATTCGATAATTGCGATTGCTGAGCAACTGATATCGTTGAGTACTGTATACTGTCCTGAGCATGAACTATATTATAGCTATAAGCAGGGCTGGATTTCCCATAGGACCAACCGAGGCCCTTGCCTAGGGCGCAGCGGTCAGAGGGGGCGTTTATGTTGCAGAAATGACCAAATATTTACAAAATTTTCAAAATAATTTTGGAAGGGTCATACAGAATGCAGTTTTTTAAATTTATATCCTTATAAATGAAATAAATTGCAGAATATTAAGGTTGTCCTCTCTACAACTTCAGCTGTCTTTCTCAGTCACAAGCGAAAAGTATTTGGTATATCTCTCTCATCCACTGAGCGTAAACCACGGAAAAAGAAAAACTCCATATTTTACTCAACAACAGTAATTCCAAGTGAATGAGGTCCATGAGTTTTAGTGTAAGTTTGGCATAAAATGCAAAAGACATTATTTATTGCTGTTGTTGTTTTTTGTATCTGTCATATATTAAACTGAAAGTTCTAACACAACCTTTTGAGCAAGGGGGAGGAACGCAGAATTAAGTGATTTGACCTAGAGCGTAAAAATGTGTAAATCCAGCCCTGGCTATGCGTCTTAAGTAAAAACTGACAGGCACTCCATCCGATATTCAACGATTTACACCATGTATAAGTTATGAAGTCTTCATAGTTGTTTCCATTTCCATTTGCAGCACATCTTTACAATTCATGAACCCAAGGACCAGAAATCTAATTAACAAAACGATAGCTATTCTTTTTGTTATGCGACACCCGACTAATTAATTCCAGCTGCCGATTAATTCATAATGCATTCTATCCTAAGCATGAATTAATTTGTTACAATTGCAAACATAAATCGTTAGGTTTAAATTCATATATCTATTTCCTTTTGAGGCATTAACTTTTCCAAACTATGTATTCGATGTTCAGAAATCGCATCATCAAAAAGATAAACATCCTTGTTTCCTGCGCCATTGTATATCCGATTAAGTAGCTCCAGCTGCTGAGCGATTTAAATTTTGAGCAACCTAATTTGTATTGCGTCTTATACAAGATTAATACGCACATCATCTGATGTGCAACATCTTCATCATACAAGTTATAAAGTCTTCATCGTTGTTTTCATTTTCATCTATAGAATATCTTTACAATAATGAATCCAAGGGCCAGGAATCTTATCAAAAAGATAACTATTCTTTTTTCTTATGCGACACCCGACTTATTAATTCCAATTGCTGAAATGATTGACGTCGTTTCGTAACGCATTCTATCCTAGGCATGAATTAATTTGTTCTAATGTGTTTTATACAAAAGCTAATAGTCACAACACCCAATGCAAGCATAATTTATTAGCTTTAAATTGATATTTCTATTTCCTTTTGAAGCAACAACTTTTCCTAACGATGATTCCGATGTCCAGAAATTGCATCATCAAACAGATAACCATCCTTGTTCCCCGTGCCATTAGATATCCGATCGAGTAGCTCCAACTGCTGAGCGATTGACACCGTTTCGTAATGCTTTCTGTCCTATGCATGAACTAATGTGATCGGAGCTGAAAAAGTTCTACATTGTTACGTGGACAATTGCGCCTTGAAACGTCATCAGCTCTGAATCCTTGTCAGAATGGACGAAAAAGAAACAGGTTTCGGAGATGAACGACGTCACATCCAAGCGAAAGACACTGAGAGGGAAAAAAACAACAGAAAGACTAGTCGCTGTTTTTTTTTTTTTTAATTCTTTCTACTCGTTTTTTTTTTCTTTTGGCTTACTATCGTTTTTATTTTGTTATTTTTATTTTCATGCATGAGGATTGTGTTTGATGCGTGAACCGACGGATGAGATAATTTCAACTTCCTTTGCTAAACGAGGATTTAATAACCCGGTTGGAAGGGGACCGGCGGGATCCCTCCAAAGATGACGTCACAAGTGCCCACGGGGGAACACAAACAATGAATGTATTTATTTTCCCGCCATTATTTGTTTTCATTTTTCTGGTCTGGAAGTTTTTTCTCCTTACAGTCTATCGGACGCTGCCTCTAGTCATTATTTGGGCTTCTCATTTCTTTGCCGATACATTGATCTAGCCCAGAGCTTTTTAAGCTTTTTCAATCCCAGCTGTTTTCCGCCAGAGAAGAAAAAAGTTTTTCGCGACCACGACTACAATCAAATAAACGAAAATAGAAAAAGCATTAAGTGCTAATAAATCGGCGAACTCTAGTTTGCGAATTTAAGTCAGTTTTATTACGCTATACCAGTTGAGAAAGCAGCCGAAAATATCCATAGTTAGAGACAGATGAATTTGTTTATTCTTGCATAAAGAATTAGTTCTTAGCAAAATATTTGACATTGCGAGAGGGAACTTAGCTTAATTTTTTTAGAATGGGAACTACTTTTAGCTTAAATCTTCTAAAGTGTCTTAATCTATGTGGAGGCATTAAATATGAACTAAAGCTCCAAAACGAGTAAATGCGAGTATCTGAAATGGGATCAACTGATTTTCAAATATAACTCATGACTAACAAAACATTGCGTGGGTATTTTTAGGGTAAATAATTATATATTTAAACTCATTTTATATCTCATAACAAATATTGTATGGATATTTAGGGGAAATATAATTTTATAAAGTATGAATGATGTAAAACCATTGAAAAATTTCATAAACATTTCTATAAGCCGTCTAGGTTTCTTTATTTTCGTATCTTTGTGTAGATGTTAGAGCTACGCAAAAAGAAAGGAAATAAAGACTTTCGGACGCGAGTATACTTTTACTCTAGGAATAAACTTCCTTCACGATTTATGAAAACATTGGTCTGTAGTACAATAAAACAATTACTGTGATTCAACATGCAGCTTGTCCAAAAAATTTTCAAATGCTTTGAGATCCGAAACAATATTTTTCCCAATTAAGAAGACTTACCTTAACGTAAAGATTCAAACATTGTTAATTTTTAATAGATTTTTTTTCTTGCGTATTTTCAATGTTTCCAGGTTTAGTTTAGTTTAGTTATATTAACGTTATATGTTTAGTTTAGTTAAGCTATTAACGTCCTGTTTTGAAGCAACAGGAGGGTTATTTTGGGTCGGAACTCGTAATTTTGAACCGCGGTCAGATGACGAGGACAAAGCCTGAGCTGGCACCCCCTCTCCAAGATTCGCACAACATAAGCGGGAGGACGTTTGGCCCCCTACATGTGATTGAGCGCGCAAAAGGCCCAATACACGACGATCTTCGGTGGAATCGGGTTTCGAACCTCGAAGCCGAAACCTTACCACTGAGCCACCACGGTTTCCCAGTGTTTAAAGGGGTGTATATATAAATGCAGTTGTAGAATTTCTTTGCTGTGAATGTATCTCTTCTCTTTCCTTTAGGTAATTCTGTCCTTATGTTCAGTCAGATACCAGAGCCCACAAAATAGTATTTGGTATTTAATAACTTACAAGAATTATAAAAAAAACTAACATTAAATAATGATGGCAAGCCAAAATTATAATACTTTCCACGATGATATAAAAGGATATAAGGTATCCGAACACGTTCGGAGCAATTTTTTTTTAAAAAAAATTGTTATATAGAAACACCATAATATGTTTTTTAGATTTGATCTTTATAAAGATTAATAATAGAATATTATTTTTTAGTATAAATTATTATGAATTTTCAAAAAACCTAAATTTGGGCTGTTTTTCAGAGAAAATTTTCAAAAACTTCAAACATGCTAGAGATCAAACTTTTGTAATAATTCAAATAAAACTAATACTAAAATAAACTACAAACTTGTACTAGAATCTTAACATTCTTTGGATAAATAAAAATTTTAGAGTTAATCGATCAATCATTATAAGATTTTCATCAATTGTTTTATGTCATTTTTCAAATAAAAGACCATAATTAAAAAAATATTGTTACAATATATATTATTCTAGTACATTCACTAGAAAAACATTTGAAGGAAGTGTTCACAAAATTTCAGAACAATAGAATGATATTATCTTGAGTGTTTGAAGTGTTTAAATTATGCATAAAATCTAGTTTTGAGAAAAATCAAATTTTAGTTTTGCCACGCGCTTAAATTAAAAATCAAAACTTAAAAAAAAATTCCTAAAAATATACTAACATCATATTAACTTGAAAAAATGCAGTTTAAAAGAATTTTTGAAATGTTTCTGTTCCTTTAAATGAAAATTCCGGTTAATTAAACGCCCACTTCCGGTTTTCGGTTTGTTATAAAACAATTAATATCTCATCTTCTAATTAACGTACCGAAAAAAGTAAATATGTTTTAGAAAGGTAAATGAATGAACTACGCAAAACATCAAAAAAAAAAAAAAAATGGGAATTTTGGCCGAAAATCGACTTTTCAACGTGTTCGGATAAGCAAATTAATATGAAATTTTAGCGTGAATTTTTCGTAGCGTTTTATTTCTGCTCAAATGAAACGTTATTACTACATTACAGAAACATGACAAATCTTTTTTCGTTCGAATTATGATATGCATTTAAAATTTCAATATTGATTTGTTCATTTCATCTGAATAATAAATAAATTCAATTTTAAATAGCGCATTTTTTCATCAGCATGTGTATAGTAATACAAGTCTTGAAATAGATCGCCTAATCTCACTTTTGATAAGAGAAAATAAAGTCTAAATTTATTTATTGTTTTGATATCTTATGGAAAGCTATTAGGAATATTTTTTTATAAATCTATCGAAAGTCTTAGATTCTATTAGGCGATTCGAAAGGATTTTCGAATTTTATCGAAAGTCTTAGACTTCGACATGGTAGTAACTAATTACAACATAGAAGTATCTGCTCACACAATGTGTGCGAAAGTAACACAAGTCTAGCTAATGCAAACAAATATTGATCTAACTAATCAAAAAGAAAAAATCAAAAAGCATAGCAAAAAATGCAAGAATACAAACAATGTACTTCAATGTGAAAATTTCTTCCGTTTACAATTATCCAACGTGGGAAATTTTGTAACAAATCATGCTAACTGCTTACTTTTGCCGATGGAGTCTATTTCTTTTTGTATAATGATATGAACCAGCCGGAGGACTCAATATTCCGCCAACATATCATGAAACCCACATGAATTGGCCTAGCGATCGATGACTACAATTTCTTCAACTGTAAATAAAATTAATTTGTCATCACCAATTTACCTCAGAAGACGTGAAGTTGGCATTTGGTAACTTTTTATTATTTTCTCTTATAAATATTTTATGCAATAATTAGCTTAGACAGCTTATCTTGTATTTAATCGGGTTTTATTAATGGTATTTTACAAAACAGTACACAAAACGAAAGGAGGGCTACTAACTGTAAATAATTTGGGTTTTAATTTTGGAATTCTAAGAATTCATTAAAGGCCATAGAATACCTCGAAATGAGTTAATTTATGATTTAAGGCAGAGTATGTTAAAATATGGAGTGTGATCCTCTTCTGGTTCACATCGAACAAAAGTAGGTGGGGGGGAGGGGTAAAAACTTTCGCAATGCCATCTCCTTTTTTATTATTTGAATATGTTACCGAAATTGGAGAATGTCGACTTTCACCGGTGAATGTTGACACATGCCACAAACATTCACCGACCGGAGAAACTGACATTCACCGGAGAATATCGACATTTGCCAGATATCGGTCTTTCACAGTAACAAATACAAAGATAGAAATTATCTATATTTAAACTATTTTATTAAAACTTCGTAGTTCTTTGTCGTTCTTCGTTTGCCTTCATTATTAATCAGTAGGGCATTTAGAAAAGTTTTGAGGTCGTCACAATATTTTTTACGATATTTTTCTCTGCTTGAAAAGGGGTGAATATCGAAAGATGTTTTAAAAGCCTTGCTTTATTGTGTTCTGAAAAATTACGAAACACCATTTATTTCTTTAAAGTGGTACCAAAATGTTTATAGTGTGACATATAAGTACTAAATAGTAGCATGTGTGAATCTTTTAAATAAAATTGCATAAATTTGCCCAAATAACGCCATTCAAATAAGTTTGAGAAGCTTTAATTTAAAATGATCCAAAAATTATTATGCAACTTAGGTATAGAAATGGACATCGTGTGGTTTATAGCCAAACGTGTCATTTAATTCTCTTTTTAAAAAATGCCTCAAATTTATGCAGATAATGGTATTGAAAAAAGACAAAAAAGCATTTATTTAAAGTACTTCACTAAAGTACTAAAAATTACCATCCACCTTTTCCTTTATTGAAGTGATACCGAAAAGGACATTGTGTGGTATATACCAAATGATGGCATTAATTCTCATTTAATGAAATACCTTAAATTTACAAAGATTTTATTATTATGGATTTTTTTTGAAGCTGAGTACATATCCATTCTTTTTGTGAAAATGCTTCATAGTTATACGGTTCAAATCACTCTGATACAGCCAGGATATTTGAAGCGTTATGTTAAGAATGTGTTTTGGATAATCCGAATATAATACGTTCGAAGGTCTCGGTTACAATTAGTTCGTATTAACGAAACTTAGAAGCAGCTTGCTTTCGAATCTTCTGTAAAATATTCACATAAAAATAACTATTTTAATGCTTGTTCTAGCACCTCCGCTTTTCGTACTTTAGAATACAATAAAGAGCTATCCGAAATTTGAAGTTCTGTGCTGGGAATGTGTTTCGGATAATCCGAAAATCATATATTCGAAAGTCTCGATTCCAATCAGTTCGGGTCAACGAGATTCACAAATAGTTTCAAGTAACTGCTTTGGAATCTTCTTCTCAACTTTCACATGTATAGATATATTTTAATGTTTGTTTTAGCACCTCCGCTTTATTTTCTCGAGAATTCAGCAAAGCGTGGAAATTTTCAACAGCGCAGATTTTTCTTTCCTTGATTTGTAAAGATATGATTTAAAAAGACTTTGATATCGCTAACCATTTGAGAACTTGCACGTTCAGCTTTCTTTTAAAAAAGAAAAAAAAAGTTTTTTTTATTATCAAAAACGCAAGGAAAAAGTCTTTACTGTAGGTTGGTTACTTTCGCCCGTGCAAGTATTTTGCATCTAAACAAATGGAAGTAAGATTTTTTTTTCACCGGCAACCTGCAGTGTGAGATTTTAGTTCCGGGTATTGAAAAAACGAAACTCAAAAACTCGAGGTGCATGAAAACAAAAAGAGCGGGGGAAAAAAAGAAAGCGAATAAAAAGCGCCTACTCAAGCGAGGAAGTACTCAGAATCATATTTATCCTCTCTTTATTTGCTCTCCTTGTTCACACCAAAAAGATTTCAAGGTAAATGATTCAGAAAAGATGCTTCACCCTTCTTCCTTCTCTCATGAAGATGCAGAGAGGTGGAATTGTTTACCACAACAAAGCTGAAAATGATTACGTGAAAAATTCGGAAAATAAAAAGTCCAAAGAATGAAAAATCAAGAATAATGCGAG
>BGPR01000005.1:2089781-2178437 GCA_013235015.1 Araneus ventricosus
GTTTCGGATAATCCGAAAATCATATATTCGAAAGTCTCGATTCCAATCAGTTCGGGTCAACGAGATTCACAAATAGTTTCAAGTAACTGCTTTGGAATCTTCTTCTCAACTTTCACATGTATAGATATATTTTAATGTTTGTTTTAGCACCTCCGCTTTATTTTCTCGAGAATTCAGCAAAGCGTGGAAATTTTCAACAGCGCAGATTTTTCTTTCCTTGATTTGTAAAGATATGATTTAAAAAGACTTTGATATCGCTAACCATTTGAGAACTTGCACGTTCAGCTTTCTTTTAAAAAAGAAAAAAAAAGTTTTTTTTATTATCAAAAACGCAAGGAAAAAGTCTTTACTGTAGGTTGGTTACTTTCGCCCGTGCAAGTATTTTGCATCTAAACAAATGGAAGTAAGATTTTTTTTTCACCGGCAACCTGCAGTGTGAGATTTTAGTTCCGGGTATTGAAAAAACGAAACTCAAAAACTCGAGGTGCATGAAAACAAAAAGAGCGGGGGAAAAAAAGAAAGCGAATAAAAAGCGCCTACTCAAGCGAGGAAGTACTCAGAATCATATTTATCCTCTCTTTATTTGCTCTCCTTGTTCACACCAAAAAGATTTCAAGGTAAATGATTCAGAAAAGATGCTTCACCCTTCTTCCTTCTCTCATGAAGATGCAGAGAGGTGGAATTGTTTACCACAACAAAGCTGAAAATGATTACGTGAAAAATTCGGAAAATAAAAAGTCCAAAGAATGAAAAATCAAGAATAATGCGAGAATGCTCCGAAATGCAATCCATGGCTCTAGGAATTTAAAAAAGCATTTCATATATTATTTATCGTGAAATTTTATGCCTGTAATTCTAGATATATTATTTAAGTTTTCTGTATGAGATTTTTTAATTTTGATTAAATTAGCTTTAAAAAAAGAAATGACTTAATAATTCCATTCACATTACTTTGGCTAGACAACAAATTCCTTCAAATAGAAGATAGGACCTGGATCTGCATGCCAGTGAGCAGAGAGAGGGATTGGTCATACCCTGAAAAAACGAAGGGGGGAGAAGTCGATGCCTAAATAGATTATTTAGCTTTCAACCGAAGTTGTGACCTCAGAAAAAGATGTTTATGAATTTTCTCCCTATCCTGATGGATACCAAAAAAATAAAATTGCGCAGATCTTTGCTATGGTAGATTCATACATAAAGTTATAGAGCTTATTACCCTTAGATTGCTGGTGAGCAATATCCCAAAATAATCTTTTAAAACTGGAATTCTGTCGGCGAAGGATAAAAATTCGTTCCTTCTCTTTCCGAGGCACACGATAATAAAATTTGTAGTTCCTTTCGACAGTCTTCGGGGTTATCTAGTTATCTATTGTCTTTTCTCATTAGCTATAAATCTAAACATTACACATATAGTGACGCAATAAGACAGGGCAATAAGACTCTCTACAGGATGATTAGAGAACAGACAGATTAGCTCTGCAGGAATAAAAGAATTGTAAGGGTTTAGTGGTGCAACATCTGTAGCGGCGAGTATGCAGAGGTAACATTTTCACTGGAAAAGCAACTGTACCACCCGTAAGAAGAACGTTAATCTCTGAGCTTCTTTTGAAGAGATGCGAAAATGCCTTTTTCTCATAGCTGCCTATTGTTTAGATTAGTTATATTAAGTCCCGTTTTGAAGGAACTCGAGGGCTATTTTGGGACAGACCTCGTAATTTTGAACGGCGGTCAGATGACAAGGACGACACCTGAGCTGGCAATAGCTGCCTGTAGTTGACATCTGGAGTGTTTTTTATTGTGCTCCACTAACGAAAGATAATTGCTATCACCACCAGTGTTACTTCATTCGAAGAGTGGCGAATTAATCATTAACTATATGAACAGTTTCGCATTTTATAAAATTAAAGCAACAAAATTAGTTGCATATAGCACCATATTACATACCTACAAATTTTTCATATTTGAAGCAGCTTTTGATTAAATGAAACTTCATTTTTAGTTTATTAATGCATACAGGACATCATAACATTCTCCATAGAAAATTCGTTTTGTTAAGCAAAAATTATTAGTTTGGATCAAAAATTGTTTAGTAGAACTAAGTTCATAAACTAACTATCATTCAAGACTAATTCAAAACCGCCTTTTGAATTAATTTGATAAAATTCATTCAAAAGGCAATAAAAATTATTGCGTTTCACCCCTACTTTTTAAAATTAAATAAATGGTTAAGAAGAAAATGTATGACATGATCAAGATTGCAAATTCAGTCATAATAATAAAAATTCAGTCAGTTGTTCCTGATATTTCTTTGTCTATATAATTATTCATCTAATGCAAAATATACATCTGCAGCAGGGACTTCAATCCTCTCCAGCCAAAATTATTATTTGTTAGTAAAAAATTTACATATTGAAAAAAAAAACAATTTAGAAACACTTCATGTTTAAAATTATTCATTTTATCGAGATTAATTAATTAGTTCATTTCATACAGATAATTAATTAAAAATATTCATTCATTATTCAATTGTATCCAGATCATGTTGCCATCTGCGATCATATAAGTATAATATGAGTGCAAGAGATGAACATTTGTTGATTATTAAAACCATATTTCTCCGGTGATGCCAAATGACATCATAGGGCCGGAAAGATTTATAACTTTTCTCTCGCCATCACAATTTAGGCAGAGTAAATTTTCTCTCTATTTTAAACGTATAAATTAGATTTTTGATTGTTTTAAAATAAGCGACGGTTTAATCTCTTGTAATTTAACACATTTGAATGGAATCTTTTATTTCAAGATTTTTGTCACTTATTTCCTCATATGAGCATTGAAGGATTTAACATTAACAATTGTTGTCGAAGTTTCAGCTGCCACCAACTCTTCAGTATCTTCCTACTTTAGGTCCTATCCAATTACTTAAACAGCTTAACGAACAAATAACAACATCTCTCGCCATATTCACTACTTATAAATTGAAATGAAAGTAGACTTCCTTTCAAGCAAGTAGCAGTACAGTGAAACAACATGTAGCGAAATTTAATAGGTTTGGATTGGCATGGGATTTCAAGGCGCAAGAGCTAGAATGTTGGCCATACTAAGCCAGAAATTTAATTGGAAAAGAAAAGTTAAATAATCACTAAAAAGCTTTTGCGAGATTTGTTAAGCCACCTTTCGGTTTTGAAAAAAAATCTTTAGTCGAAACAGGCAAGCCTGTTCGAGATTACTTTTTCTGACCCGATGATGTTAAATTGCATCACCAGAGTTATCTGCTTTTAATAATCAACCGTTGTCATCCCTTGCCCTCATATTGTGTTTACATGTTCCTAGATGGCAATATGATCTGTATACAAATAAATAATGAAAGAAAATTTCAATTCATTATTCTGGATGAAATTAACTAATCTGGATGAAATGAACAATTTTAAGCATCGAATATTCCTTAAATTTTTAATACTTAATGTTTTTACTAATAAATAATAATTTTAGCTGGAGAGGGTTAAATTCCTGACAATGCTTCAATAATGGGGAAAATATTCTTATACTGCAAGTTGTGTTTTTCATTACAGCTTTTAACTTTATACATGAAAAATTATGTAAACTCTAATAGGAATCGCTTTTAAGTATTTTTTAAAAACAATATTGTTGCTTAGTATTTCAGTTTCTTCCCTGACAAGTAGGCTGAGTTGACTGGTTGGTCAGGCAGTTCTATATTAATAAATTTTTGGTGTTTCGTATTTACAATACTCTACTTCATCTCATAATTTCCTAATTTTAAATTATCTCAAAAGATCCTAATTTTACTCATTTAAAATTTTTATCCTTTAAGCTGCCATGTTCTGTTGCTTCACTTACAAAGTTTTTAAAAGATTGGAAAATCTTTAGGATTGGTTCCATCAAGCCAATTGAGACAGCTGGAATTTTCGACAAGAAGATAAAGTTATTTGCAAACCAACATATCTCTGGAAACATTGATGGTCAAAACCGAATTTATTGAATAGAACCATTTTCATGACAACTGCGGTTTACAGTCATATCCCACAGACAGGATAGGTTCGGTTAGTTGAACTACAGCAACTTTTCATCTGTTTAATAAAAAAAAGATGACCAATAATCCATTTAGTCACCCGCCCGATGACTCTTCATGTTTCAAATATTATGGGATGGAATAAAGTCATTTCAGCATTAAAAGTATCATAGCAAAAATCAATTATTTGAAAAATTTTCATATAATAATAATTCGTGTTGTTATTTCATATCATGCTTTGTACCTTTTGCCGAAATATTCTCTGTATTAGAAGCCGTCAGTGGCGTAATTTTTGTTGGACGCACTGATTAGCTGTTGATTACCTTGAGAACTTATTGAGCACAAATGAATATGATTTAGAAAAAAGTTTTATTGTTATTATTTATTTTCGGGACAAGAAGAAATTATTTTGGCGAGCACATACAGGTGATAAAGAAGAAATTCAAATCCCTTCCTAGTAGCATTCCTTCATGATATTAATTTCACTGTATCTGTCAAATAAAAGTCATTATCATTCAATAAGCAAGAGAAACAATTTCTTCCTTTATTTATCCTATATATTCGCCTGCCTTAAGGACTTATTCACCTGATTCTCAGTTACATGTCAAAAGTGTTGCCAAACAATATAAATTCAAGATCCGTTTTATGAATTTTTAAGACGGATGGATATTATTTGAAATAAACATTTGAGCATCCCCTGTAATTATCGGAGTCTAAACAAGAAAAGCTGTAACTACAATTGATTTTTTTTTCAGTTAAAATATTCATTTATAATTTGTTAGGCAAGCAGACTAATTTTTTAATGGAAAACAAACAAAAAAACTTACATCTTGATAAAGTGGGGAATTCTTATAGTCGTTCTCTTTTAGATCTGCACTTATTAGAGGAATCGGTGTTGATAATACGAATTAGTGTAATCAGTGTTTATATTTACGTATGATAACGTACAAAAATAATTTGGGGTCCGTTAAACTTTAATAAATAATATAAATGAAGCTTTTTTTTTTTCATTGAGCTCCAAAGTAATTAACATACTATTATACTGAGCACAGAAAAAAAATAAATTATGATCATTAATTTAAAATATATATTAAGATTTGAATTAAAAGCTTAGAATATGATTATTAATTGCTGACTTTGTGTGCTGCGTTTTATTACAATATTAAATTTTCATTAATGCGTTGACTCTGGTGCTGCAATTTACGTTCCTCTTCATCAGAATGATACCCAGCACTGTTAAGCGGATTCGAACTAATATATAATAAGGTGTTTCTGAATTCTTAAAAATTTATGCAGTACGTAGGCTCACTTGTTCAATTCATTTCAACCATGCATGTGACAAGTATACTTTGAATTATAACCACAGATAACTGACACAGAGAAAAAAAAACTCATTTTTATAGAAATATGTGGAATTTTTCAACTGTAAACATGTATATATATATAGTTCCCGCCTTGTGCTGTGTTATAACCACAGTAATTCGTCATCAATGCCCAATTTTACTCACTGATTTATTAATTTCCGATACAAATTAATTAACTGTGCTGTTAATATTGTTTAATCTCCCCCTCAAAATGTCGGCAAAATTTAAATAATAAACAAGCAATGTTTTACTTAGTAAACAAAAGCTTTAAGGGCACCAACTATTATTATTATATCTATTAGAACATGGATAGCATTGTTACGGAACGGTGGGCCACTGCTGATACACACTTGGCTAACGTGTGGAGTTAAATTTAGTTTCCTTGAAATCGAACACATTTTTTTATTCATAAGTTACAATTTTATTAAGAGTTTGATTAAAAATTCTTTTGAAATCCTAAAAATAAAATTCATTTAATTCTTCAATACTTTTTACGTAGTTTAATGTTATTAATAAATTTAAGAGGAATTCAGACTTTTGCTCCGTGTTCAGATCAATCTATGACCGTAAGGACATATGTCATTTCTGGTTGGAGGAAAAATTCCATTCCTCAGAATTCCTGAACCATTTTTCTTGTTTTAATTTGTCCAGAAGCTTGAATATGTAGCAAAAAAGTACAATTTATTCCGCATACTTTACTCATCCACCTCAAAGCAGAAAAGAAAAACGGCTGCTTCAATGTTCCCAAAACCACACGGAGCTAGCGTTCCGCAACCCCATTGCATGCCATGTCTTCGCCCGAAATAAACCACAATCCACAGAACAGCGAATTCTCCTCCGTCCATTTCTCTTTGTGTACTGTCACATATCTGTAGGATAAAACTCCAAAAACAATCATCTACCCCGAAGCAACCCCAAACAAGATAAATTCCTTTTAGTAAAAGTATTCCATCCAGCGTTATGCGTGTGTATTTTGCGTGACAGAACATCCCATTTACGAGGCCTCGTGACAATCTTCTGCCATACAGAGATTTCTCACGAGTTATTTAATTTGGCGTAAGCCTCCCTTCAACTGCCCCTAACGATCTTCCCAAACGACCGGTATGCGAGTGGGAGGGTCTGCGGAATGGTCAGAATCTATTTGGGATCACCCGATCCTCCACGTATCAAATAAAACCCGGTCCTCTGGATAGGCTTGTTGCGTGACCATCTCTCCAAATGAGAGTGGAACCGACTGTCTATCCTGAAAAAAGGATGTCTACCCCTCAAAGGGAAGCTCGGGAGACGCCCCCTATCCGCACAGGGGTCAATAGATCCCAGTGGTAACATTCCAATTTGTTCTCGGGGTAGAGTGTGTCATGCGATTTAACTTTCCCTCCAAAAAAGATGCATTTGGTACAATATTGTTGCTTTAAAAAATTAATTTGGTATTTTTCATCATATAGCTTAAATCTTTCTCAACTCGCGACCCTTTCTTGGATTAAAAATAAAATTACGACTTCAAAAGGTTTGTCGCGATCCCGTAATTTGAAAATAGACATGGATATCAAAAAATAATTAATGAAAAATAAAAGTAAATTCAATTTAAAGTAAATGATCCTTGATGGTTATTTAAGAATTTGAAATGATTTAGGAGTGACTTAACAATTCTTAACAATATTCGTATACAAATACAATGAAACTTCAATTAAGCGTCACCATGCGGATCATTAATAGACGGATAGCAGAGATCTCTTAATACACCTGTACAGTAACGTGAATTCACTAATGGCTTGGAACGAACATGAAAATAAAATCCATTAAAAGTGAATAATACATACATATTGTATTTAATTTTACTAAACTACCAATATAAACTTCAATATAAGAGTAATAATGTACAGAAGTGTGTTGTATTACTATAAATTTACATTTTTAGATGATGACGGATAAGAGAAACTGACGGTTAATCTAAGTTTTACAGTATTGAAAAATGTGAAAGATATAGGCGTTGTAAAAGTTTCTTTGATCTCAATGCTGCTCTTTGCGAGTCCACTCGGGGTCGTGACACAAAGTTTAAGAAACCGTGATAAAGATAAAATTTTCTTAACACATTGCTGACGGACTAGAAATCGGATGCAAACGCAAGAAAAGACAAGCAATACCTAAATTTTTGTCTATGATGCATAAGAATACGTGAAAAATTTGGCATAATGAAACATTGTGGACAGATCACGAGTTTACTCGTGTTTAGCGCTATCTGTTACGGGCGGATCACAAGATAATTGGCGTTTTATTGTGTATTTTTTTCCAACTTACACGAGTAAACTTGTGAACCGTCCTCAGTGTGTTAACATTTGTTTCCAAATCGGAAATCTTGAAGATACAGAAGCTTTTTGGGAAGAATATCAACTTATGCTGAGTATGTACGCGGTGGAGTTTTCGGGACTAATATAAGATTTTAAAAGACAACTTCATTTTTTAGATTTCGTTCCTTGGGCCGCCGCCCCCCCCAAATCGGTTATCGTTATGTATAATTAACAGAGATACTGACCTTGCACATAATTTGGGCTTTACATGTTCTACCCAATTTTCTCTGTTGTTGCGACTTAGAAATTTGGAAATTGCCAGTCCTGAAAACCACTCTGTTGACAACTCATCAAAATCATAAAGTAGTTCCACAATGTTATTGTTTAGCTACAAATATGTATGCTAATAATCAAACAGATCAAAAACAAATTTCCCTCGCGGCTTTGAAATCAAATTACCAATAACTCTAAAAAGACGTCAAATCTTCAACCAACAGATAATTTTGTACTCAGATTCATAGAGTCATATCCATTTTATTAACATCAAACTCTCGTATGTTTTCATAAGTGTTATTAATTGTAAAATCAAATTGTACTGAATTCTGAAAATCTAATTGCATTGAAGTAAATTTCTTAATTTAATTTTATTTTAGGCTTAAATTTCTATACCTGTTTACTTTACTTTTATAGAGGTCAAAGAAAAATACAAAACAAATACATTAGATAGAGAAAAATAAATCTAGAGAAAAAATTTCCGTTGGAAGAGTTTCAGAAACAACATATATAACACGTAAATTGTATAAACAACTTATATTTGGCTGTGTTTGACTGCTTCGCAATTTAATGATCATTTAGTTAATAATTTATTAAAAACGACTGCTTCGATTTATTTATTTAAATTCGCGTGTTATCATTTCATATTGTGCAAACATTTCTCTTATTATATATAATAAGAGAAATGTCAATGAGTCGTTCAGAAGCCAATGCGGTAAGTTCAGAAAAATAATTGAAAAAAATTATGTTTTTAATACATTAATTTAAAATTTTTTTGTTTTATTAATTTGATCAGCAAAAATATATAAAGTCTTTTAATAAAGCAGCGAGTAAATCCTTTAATGACTAAAACGAATATTGTTAATTCCAATAAAATTTACAAAAATCAGAAAATATCAAAAAATGGACTTACCTGCTGAGCAACTCAATTATCTTATTGACTTTTGAATTGAAATACATTGACTCCCATTTGTATTCAGTTGAATTTATTTCAAATAGAAGAGAATGGGAAGTTGCTTTCAAGCATTATTTTTTAAAAGATTTGTAAAAGTCAGGTAATCGATTGGAATGTGTTCTTTTGTTAATTCCAAACTTGTGAGCAATCTAACACGATGTTTAAAATATGCGATTTTATTTGCAAATGTGAATGTGTCACAAAATAAATAAATACTTTAAGAATCATTACGTAATGTGGCATTTCTGGAGCAAACTTTTGCATAAAGTTGCTCCAAAAATGATTCTTTTATTATACCCTTTGTTACATTTGAACGTCTGAGAAATTTAAGGACTTCAATAGGGAAGAGAAAAGGCAGCGAGCGATCAGTAATTGTGACGTCAATCTTTGCTTTGTATGAATTACATATATGAATTAATCAAGGAAAACAACTCAACAGCTACAATGAGAAACTTTAAGTAAGCTTATCTAGAAACATTGACTGCGAATAAATTCCATACTTGATTTCCCAAGTTTCCAAAAGAGGATTTGACTTGAGGAATACCAGGACTACACAAACAGTTGGACTGCGATTGCTGAATGGAGCCAACTCAAGTGATGTAACAGCGCATGTTATCTAACTGCACGCTGTCTTATGCTGTTTGGTGGCGTCATGTATTTTTTCCATTCGGGAATTGGAATGATGAAAATTGGAGAGCAGATCTGATGCGTATAACTCGGGCTGGATCAGATCCATTGATTCTGATCTAGACCAAACTTGATTCATAAAATTTTAGAGGAGATTTCTTTATACTTGGCATCTTTATTTTATTCCTACCTCAGATCATACGGAACGGATACACACAAAAAAATAAGAATCCTTACTTTCTCCCATAAAAGAACATAGCGAAGTGAGGAAAAAAGACCCTTTTAATGGGCGAAAACCATGAAATGAAGATCGATGAGAAGCAGTACTTCTCTTTTAGCCCAAAATTTACGATGTGGTATATATGAAGCAATGCTACATCATCATCTATGAAGGTCTGTATGGCATGCACAGCTAGTTATAAAAAGGCAAAAATTGTGTAGTATTTCTCAATAAATTGGGGGATTTTTTTACCAAAATAACTTCAAACTGCACTTAAAAAAGTAGTTATTTAATGATAAAACATCTAGTTCATAATACAGCTTTCAAAAGTAAATAAATTAAGGAACAAAGAAACAGTCAAACATGGATTGTGCATGACTTCTTCCAGTCATAAGTAACTGATAATTTTAAGCAAGGAGCCCGTAATTTGTCGTATAGAAGTAAATTCTCCGATTAAAATATAGAGAACTTTTCTAATTTCTTCATGCTGAAAATCATTTTAAAATGTAGTAGAATCTTCTACTTGCATTTTAGGAAGAAAACCGCATAAGAAGATAATGTGTATATAAATGCATCGTAAGTTGATGTTGTTTAAAACAGTCATGGTTATATCAGGTGAAATAACGAGTGACAGCTTACTTCAGATAAGGAGAAATATAATCTTAATAAGCGATTCGTTTTTGAAATGATGCATTATAGTCTTAATTATTTCGACATTCTTTATTAATTAAGTCAATTTGAAATACTGATATTAGATTTCGTGCTTTCCACTTCTTTGTGACTGTTACTGTTTTATAAAATTCATGGCTGGAAAATTTCTAGAGTCTTTCAATACTTAAATAGTTATTTGATGTCTGTTATCAGCTTTCGGTTAGGTGGCCTTAAAGAAATTCTACAGGCAAATTTCTCAATCATCTGAAAACAGAAGCAGTGGGATTTTTTATGACTTTCCAATAAAAAAATTACGTATCATTGCGATGTTAACATAACACAAAAACAAGGAAAAATGTCTTTAAGGAAAACTATCAGAGGCACATGCAGACTGCGATCCATCTATTAATTAGAATTTTTCTTCTTTTCTTTTTCATTTCAGGAGAGAGTGGTCACATACCTATCGCCCAAGATCTTAATCTGCGTGACCATGCGGGACACAAAATTCATGCCATCTGATTCGAAGCTGATAATTGTCATTGTTCCAACTTGCGTGCATTATTATCCAATACAATACCATTGTTCTCAGGGGCGGCCGAAGGCCACACACCACCCCACGTATTGTTTTAACTCACAAATATTCCGCGGGTCTCCTCAAGGTCCGAATGCTCGTCCTTGATCTTTCAGAAAGGACGACAGAAGGAAACAACACGCGAGAAGGAAGATGTGCGAGGTCCTAATCTGTAACACGCAATACCGTCTTCAGATATTATATAAACGTATTCAGCCAGCGCATCCCGTCTCTCACCAACAGACTGGACCACTGTTTTCTTCGACTAGCTGTTGTAGACATTCCAGTACGTATATGATGAATTCTACGTACTATGTGGTGCTATTCATCCTATTCCTGTGCGTATATGATGAATAGTGCTGGGAATGTACAGAAAAATCAAAGTGAAAATACAGAACAAGGTTTCTAAGGTTGCCATCCTTAAGGTCCTTTGTAGAAGAATATTTTCAAGAATTTACCAGTATTTCATACATAAAATATGAAGAAATTATTTGAGGGCAGGCTATTATTTTAGTCCTAATCTCTTCACTTTGAACGACAATCCTGCCTCGTGCATCGTATGATAGAATTTTTGAAACTTAAAACTGTAACGAAGCAGCAATTAATCCAAAAGACAAAAATTGCGTTAACACTCTGAAACTTCTCAGGCGTTTTTTAAGTTCTTGTATGAATCGAAATAAAAATAATACCTGACATTGAATGTTATCTAATTAGGAGGGTATAGCCCTCGTGTTTCTTCAAAACGGGAATTTAATATAGTAACTAAACTAAATAGGAGGGTTAAGAAATTAGCACTCAAAAGAGGAAGGGGTTAAATAATAACAGTGCACAGTCTGCATTGAAATGCTGAGACATACAAAATACGTATTAACACTACAAAGTTTAGAGCGGAAAAGGCAGAATTACTAATTTTGATATTTGATTAAGTCATAAAGAAATAAATGTATTTAGCAGTTTAACATTGAGGTTTAAAAGAAAAAGAAAAGCATAGGAATATTCTGAGATGCCATTTTTTAATTTGCCAAAAAGAATCCTTTACAAATAATTAGATAAGTCTATTAGAGAGGATGAGGCAATTTAATTTGAAAGAAAATGAAAGACATTAAATGCCAATCCTTGCTTACTGACCGGATTTGTCATTTATTATCACAATTTGGCATTTAGTACTAAATAAACTTAAATACTTATTTTTTATGTATAGTCATTTATTTTTAAGAGTTAAATATTGGCTACATGTTGTCGCCGTTAGACGTAATAAAGTTCGCAGCATACTTTTTCTAGATGACTGGTGAAAGTATTCTTTGATTCGACCTAGCGAGTTAACAAAAGTAAATCTCACAGACGTTATTCCTCTTTGTATGAGTTCATGATTCCAAATTTGACCCTTCAACCGCAGCTAATATTTTACTTTGTCTGTATAAAATTGTGGGCTGTGTTAAATGTTTCTATGGAACGCTCGTGAATATTTTTGCAAAGAAGCGAATTGTTAATACGCAACGTTATAATAGCGTAGCCCGCCTCATTGAGTAGAATAATAAGTGTTTCTAAACAATATAAATTCAAGATTCGTTTTATGACTTTTAAGAAGGATGGATATTATTTGAAATCAACATTTGAGCATTCCCATTAATTATCTGAGTCTAAATAAGAAACGCTAGAACTACAATTGAATTTTTTCAGTTAAAATATTCCTTTATAATTTGTAAAGCAAGTAAAGTAATATTTTAATGGAAAATAAAGATCTTGCATCTTGATAAAGTGGGAAATTCTTATAGTCGTTTTCTTCTTTTAGATCTGCACTTATTAGAGGAATCGATATTTCTCTTTTTATGTGTCTATGATTCCAAATTGGACCCTCCAACCGCAGGTAAAATTTACTTTGTCTGTACAAAATTGAGGGCTGTATTAATATTTCTATGCAATGCTCGTGAATATTTTTTGAAAAGAAGCGAATTGTTACTAATATGCAACCTTATAATAGCACTTCATTGCATAATAATTCACACGCGATTTCTCCGTTGCCTTAGGTAACAGGGGTAATAAAATACTAAAAATCAAATCGGTTTGCCCAAGTTGAAAATTACAGCATTCTTGTATTATACACTGAAGTGCAAAAGCCATGTGATACATTATAATATCGTGTGGGGCCTCTTTTTGTCCGGCAAAGTGCAGCAACTCGACGTGGCATTGACAAGACGTGGGAAGTACAATCATCGGAGCTCACATTTTACAGTGAAGATTTGGTCACGAGGGGACAGACCAGAAAGTGACAAAGAAGACAATTATTTGGACTCCGCCCGTTTCACAGAAAGCTGAGAATGATTTACAACTTCCATCATTGGCTTTGTTTCCTGTGAGCAATACTTTATATTTTGGTATAATTAGCATTCGTATTCGGGTAGATATAAAGGTTTTATTATAATATCCCAAATTTTTCGCATGTTCTTTGCTTATAACCTGCAGAATTTTAAACCAAATTATACGAAACTTACAGAATTCGTGACTTTCTCGGTCTGTATTATAAACAGAAACTAATAAATTTAAAAACTGTTCATAAAACCACACTTTTCTTAGCTCACCAAAAAGTAGAATTTTTTGTTTTAATTCTTTTCTACTTTTAAGTCATTAATTTTTAATTCATGGTTGAATA
The DNA here is from genome assembly GCA_013235015.1 of Araneus ventricosus. Classification (NCBI taxonomy): domain Eukaryota; kingdom Metazoa; phylum Arthropoda; class Arachnida; order Araneae; family Araneidae; genus Araneus; species Araneus ventricosus. The sequence continues at coordinate 2,103,411 of BGPR01000005.1, forward strand.
ATTTTTTGACACTAAAATAATTTTTTTCTCAAATTCAGTACTAGGTGGCGCCACGGACATGAAATCAAAGTTTAATTAAATTAATCGATTGACTGATATTTAAGTTCTGAAAATATTAAAATAGTGTACTGACATCGAGATTACACAAGCGTTCAAAATAGATTTCAAAACTCTAGCCATTAGGAAGTGAGTGAAAAATCGATAACAGAATTCCATCTTCACAAACATGAAACAAGTCAAGTTGAATAAAAAAGTTTAAAAATGTGACTATTTTCCCCTAATCAATGTGAATGGTATTCTGTTGGATTTTAAAAGAAATTTTCCAAAATTAAAAACTAATTTTTGAGACTAAAAGTTTTAAAGTTTATTACAAGAGCTTAGAAAATAATTTGATGGATAAGCATCATTCTGATTTTTTATAATAACGCTTTAGACGACTGCAAGAATGCTGATATGCATTATTTTCAGAAGAACATGATATTCGGTTTTCCCGAAGCAAAAAATTTCTTTGCATCTTAGATATATGAGATTAATAAGGAAAATTCTGAGAACCATTTTTGTTTTTGCATTTACCAATCACTAAAGAGGAAAAAAAATACATAGGAAAGATGTTATTTAATGAGCTTTTATGCAAATAATTTTTCGATAAACTGATATTAACTCTCTCTGTGGTTTCCACGTGTTTTAGAAATGGAATGTCCGAATTTTCTTATTGTTACGTGCGTTTATACTACTTAATGTGTTCATGTGGAACCGGGTATTATCTTCATGAGTTTAAACAAATTTATGTAACAAAAAATATAATTTCGGATTTCTTTTTTAAAAGGTGTTACTTAAACTCATTTATTACCATTTGGCTCTTGGAGAAATGTGTATGTATCCTTATTTTTGAAAGAAATTCATATTATATATATATATATATATATATATATATATATAAACAACAGAAAAACAATCAAATACAAAGAGAGCGAAAAAAAATCAAAATTTATTTTTCTAAAATAGTATTGTGTGTTTTATTTTGTTAGTGTATATATATATATCAAAATACACAAGAAACAAAAAACAAAATATCAAACACATACAAGAAACAATGGACTAAAAAGGAAGACAAAAATTTAATAATTTGAAAAATATCATGGCAAGCCGCTCGTCAGAAAGAGAAGCCCGCCTATGATATAAATATATAGTAAGTAATAAAATTAATTATATTAATGTACAAAATCCATAAACAAATTCCCAAAAACAGAAAAACCCAAAATTGCAAAATCCCTAAGCATTAAAATGATATGAAGCTATGAAGATACATTATTTATAGTCAAAATCAAAATCCCCAAAAAAAATTCTCTCACCTAATTATAATTTGCACAAATATTAAAATCAAAAATACAATTAATAATTATAAAAGCCCTAAGAAGTAAATGGAATCTAAAAAAAGTTACACTACCCTATTAGTAATAAGATTTGAAACTATTAAATATAGAATATTGCATATAAAATCGAAATTACATAAAAAAAATAAGAAAAAGTCAATCCAAGATGGAAATTCAACAACTATAGTGGCCTGGAGGATTAGGGATCTCCTTAAATCGTGTTACTCCAGGGTTAGGGCACCGGTCCCCCACGAAGCCTAATATATATATATCCATTCAATTTACCTTAGTACCAAAATATTCAATAAATACGAAATAAAAAAAATTAAACATTGCATTCCTTTAACCAACTTGATAAGTTTTAAAAGACTTATTTAAAATACAGCTATGCTGTACCGTCTCTCCCGTTATCTATTTTTAAACAAGAGGTATGCCACGTTTTCCAAAATCTGAACAATTTTATATAATTAGCTAGATAGGTATTTGTGGTTTAATACCGCATCTGAACATGCTGCGCCAAGTGATTAGTTAGTCGAAATTTTCTAAAGCGTTCTGGAAAGGTATTGCGTAAAAGTACTTTGTTGACATGAAACTTTTTGACATATGTGTCAATTAGATTTTGAAACATGATCAAGCATAAAATCAACTGAATGAAATTCAAATCAACCAAATATGAAAATCATATTTATCTAAACTATTTCCTTAAAATCTTCCAAATAATCATATCAATTAATGCTCTCTTCATTTATCATTTAGCAAATAATTTTTCTCTTTCGTTTTCTTATGTATAGACTATTATTATTTTTTAGAGTGGAGGGGTTGAAAAATCTCTCGGAAAAAATTGGGGAGACATTTATACCAGCGAAAATGGAAAAAAGCAAAAATTCTATGAATTAGAAAAATCATTAATTTCTTTTTTATGTAAATGTGTCATTTTTTAATCATACACATATCGGATCAATTCGAAAAAGAAACAGAAGAAAGTCTTCAAATAAAATCTCTAATTGAGATTTATTTCAAAAAAAACTTCTACTGCATTTGGTATTTAATACTTTATAAAATCTATACTCTTTTTCTAAATCTGCTTAACGAGTTCTTCTGACCCATGTTCCCAAAAAAAGTCTTGGCTACAATAAAAAAAGGTCCCCAAGCAGGAGAACGGCACTTCATTTTTTAATTAATTTGCTAGCTATGGGTCATTCTTTTCTGGAATTTCGTGTCCGCTTTCTTCTTATTTGCAACTTGCATTTCTTTCATTTATATATTTCAATAGTACTTCGTATCTTGATACGTATCCCGATACTTGTGTATATATATACAAGTATATATACTTGTTATATCCCGATTCGTATCTTGATACAAATAGGGAAAATAGTCAGGCGTTACCTTTTTATCGAAAAAAGGAAGCAAAAATGGTTTTAAATACAATAGAAATGTTGGATTTGTTCGCATTGTAATTTGAATTATGAAAGTCAAATGTCAATATTTGACGTGAATACTTGGAAAAGAAAAGGAGTGGATATCATTATATTAGGTCTACGTAGAACGACAAGATCTTATATGCGTTGAATAAAAGTTTTAGCAATGCAGATTTTGTTCAAAATATTTTGCAATAATTTAAATCCCTCGGATGAAACTTCACCCCTGAAAATATTTGCATTAAAATCATAAAAACAATGGAGAGTAAATTAGAGATATTTTCATATTTCAAAAAATTAAGCATATTTTCATTTAAATTTTATATTGCTAAAATGAAAGGAACAGCAAACGCTCTGTTTCATCACTAAGTTTCTTAAAAGGAAATAATAAAATTCGCTCATTTTTACTTACTTAGGAATTTAACTGTTCATTGTATTCTAATCCACTTTAGAGTTTTTTCCGCGTAATTTTGTAATTCTGAATGCTTGAATACATTATAATGCTTGCAAACTATTTTGCTCATTGTTACTATTAAATTATCTTATGAAGAATCTTAATTACCATGACACGAAATTTTTATTGTTATAAAATTCAGTTAAAGCCTCAGCAGTGCTATTATCTCGCTGACAAGAACGTTCAATTAATATTACTTAAAATAGTGAGAGAAATATCTTCTGTTGAAGGGCTGATTAAAATGGGTATGTGATAATCTGCGCAATCATCTTTGATTCAAATCTAATTTTCAAAGATTTTCTATATACAGTAAAGCACCGTTTATACGTCTTTCAAGGATTGACGCAGAAACGAAAAGACGTATAATCGAAATTTTACCAACCAACTTTGATCAGTACAAATTGAATGCTACTAATGCAAATTCATTTAAAAGTATTAATTTTAAAGTTTTTTAAGATAGTATAATTACTACATTGTATGGAAATCAATAATTAAATTTTAAAATTAAACATTTATCATAAAGGAGAGAAAAATCATTCCTTTAAAGCATTTATATTACTAATTATAAATATCCTATGCGATTTATGTGCATGTTGTCAGGCGAAAAAATTAAGAAAATCTTTAGTTGTCGTTTGACGTGTTGATTATCTGTGAGTGTTAAGTGCATCCTTATGAATCGAATTAAGTTCATTGAATGTTTTTTCACTATTCTTTTGACAAAAGGAATAAGTTCGAAGTTTTTCAATGGAGTCCATCGCGTCTTGAAAGAAAAGTGGAAAAACTTCTTCATCATCGTTTAATTAGTACCAGACAATTTGTCTTCTATTAATTCATCAATTGTGAATAATTTTGATGGCATGATATCTCTATCACAGTTCACATATTAGAAAGGAGGAAATTTTCACATTTTAGAACGGAAGAAAGCGACGTATAACCGAAGCAGAGCGTCGTATAAACGAGGTATTTTATCATTACAATGAATACGAATAAATCGGGACTATGATAAAAGGACGTATAAATGTAAACGACATATAAATAAACGACGTATAAACGGTACTTTACTGTAATTCGCAGAATATGATACCGTATCAGGTCATGAAGTTTAAATTTCATTTGAGCGCTCGTAATGATTTTGTTGAAGCTGTATTAAATTGTGACTGGAATTGGAAATATACAACGAACAGTATTCGGGGAAGGAAAATAATCTCGTTAATTAAGTGCTTATTTAAATAAAAAAAATTCTATAGATACGTATATCTACTATCTTTATGGACTGGCTTTTTTTTCATTTATTAACACGTAATAGAGCCAGTTCAGAACGAACTTTCGCTCTTGCAGAAGGAACGATGGTGACATTTGCATGGCGGTATTGGAATGAAGATGGTGGTTTATCAAGTTTTATTTACCCTTTTTTAGCGATTATTTCAGTTACTGTGTTGAGTACCGCATGAAGGCAACTGACTAAAGGAATTTAAAGAAATTCTTATAATATAGAACTTGCAGATGAATAGTCGTCAGACTAAAATTGTTAAGGCTTGGGAATTGTGTACAACCAGCTCTTCAGAAATGAAATTAATTCGTCAGTATAACAGTATAGGACAGTATATTCGACAGTATCCATTTCTTGGAGAGAACCGAAAGAAAGTGTGTAACATATTAAGATTTATCAAGAATTATTTGATAATGGAATAGCTAAGAATCGAAACTAAAACATATAAACTTTAAAGATAACAATTTCCGAAGTTTTTACGACCATCAAATTTAATGTCTCTCCATTTTAAATTTAAATAAAAGTAGGCTTCTGTTCAAGAAGTAGCACAGAGAAACAGCATGTACCGAAAATAATTGAGAAAGTACGGTTAAGTTAAATTTCGCTAAGAAAGAAGTATAATCACCAAATGGAAAGATCGAAAAGTAATCATTATATAGAAAGAACAAAAAGTAATAACTAATAATTAACCCAAAAATATAAAATCGTAGTTGTTGAAGAAAATTGGAGGAGAGAGGGAGCAATATGCTAAAATGGACCAATGCAGATTTAGTAATGAAAGAGCTAAGTAACGAAATTGAAGAATACAAACTTAAATCAAAAGTTTGTAAATCTTCATAAGTATTTTCTAAGTAGATCAAATACGTAATTCTATACCAGACAATGTACCATTTCGAAATCTCATTACATAGCTTCATTACTTCAATATGGAGTAAAAAATGTGAAGAAAGGGAAAGAAATTAGCAAATTTGAGTTCTTAAATGTTTACGAAATATATTTTTGATGAGAATTTTTGAATAATATTAAGGACATTGTTGCATTTCATGCTCTGAAGCATTTTAAGGATCATACACCTACATACGAGCAGCATGATCAATATAACGGAAATCTGAATTTCGCAATTTAAAGAAAGAATATTTTTCATTTTTTAATCATAAGTTATTGAACTCTTTCTCCACTTCATTAATTCCTTCCATTATTCAAAATAAAGGTAATTGATAAAATATAGCTTTAAGACTTGAATGGGTTAATCTACTTAACCCTTTGATTACTATTTTTTTAAACAAATTTTATCCAATTTTCTATGAGGAATTTTCTTAAAATTTTTTATCCATTTTTCTCTGTGAATGAAGATAATAGGCGTAATAGTCCCGTAACGGAAAAAAATTACATTTTTATGTATGAAACATAACCATAATAGTCATTGCGAAATCTTATTTATATATTTACAATATTTCATCAATATTATTGCAAAAATTGTGTATTGCTTACCAATAGATCAAAACTATCTTAGATAGAAGCACAGAATAAAAGTCTTCCGCAAACAACGGCTTTTGGAGGGAAACTAGGCTGTGCCATCAAGGTGACTAAAGATGAAATGTGCACAGTTGATCTTGCTCTGCAACTGGGACATATTGAAATGAGTTTTAAACAATTTTTATCCCGGCAGTAATTTTAAAATGTGAATGGTATACATATGTTACGTTAGTATTCAAAGGGTTAAGAGTACTCGCAAATTACAAAAAGAGCAAGGAGTATTAAAATTAGATAGCATACAAGTAAGCTATTTCTAATTAAAATGATTGAAACAGTGTTTTGCTTCCACTAAACTAAAAATATTCTTAAGATTACACTATTAATATATAAATAATAGTTTAATTCCATTATCAAGTATTCAATTTTTATTTGCTAAGAAAATAACAGTTGTGGAGTAACCTTAACATGATTTCGATGTTTTTTAATTCGCCAAATGAACATTTTGCTCTTCAAGAACTTAGTAAAATCATTAAAACATTTTCTGTTTCTGTTTTCTGCCTCCATTCATAAGGAATTTGAAACTTGAATCGGAGTGAAATAATAGCCTGAAATGTCAGCATTATTTTGAAAAGTTTTTTTTTGCCACAAAGTATCGACATTTTATCAACCCAACAAGTGTTTAGCCTATGTTGTAGACTTAAAAAAATCTGTATTTATATAGAAGGGTGTTTTACTGCAGCGTGTGTATTATTTCGGAGGACTTACAGTTTTCAAGGACAAATAGAAACCATAGACATATATATAGTTGGAAACGTCATAATCAAGCAGTAGAAGGGGTTGGATAACCCCCATGCTACACGAAAATTTGCAGTTAGTTTTTGATCCTGAACTTTTGGGGATCACTTAAAATGTCTATATCATATCATATGTTCGGATGAACGGATCAATCAAATGTTTTTGGTTGAAGATTTGTCAGCACTTCGGATGAATATGATACTTTCAACGTGACATGTGGATGACGGTAGAGGGAAGTTTGTCATCTCATACCTTAATCGTCACTATTTTAGGAATTACCCTGCCTTGATTACGTCTTTTGGTGGACACAGCTGAGGATTTTGTAGTATGCATTTCCTAGCTTCAGAGGTCATCCAATGTCCGTCGGGAATCTTACAGAGTGTTCAAGATTCGATGATCCACCAATGTAAGACGTATAGATCATTCTCGGACTCCAAACCCTCTGCGCTTTTGCGCATGCCCCAGGCGGAGTTGATTTCACCAAAGTCGGGGTGAAGTATGAAATGAAGAGGGAGATATCTACATTTTCCTTAGCGTGACCTAACAAAATACTCCGCAAATGCGCTAATCATACACATTGCCTGTCTCCCCTTGTATTTTCGGAGTAAGATCGTCAAAAGTACTAGTCTTGGCATTTTGAAACGTTCAGTATATTATTGTTCGTGGGCTCAACTTTGAACGCCTTCTGTGACCTCGTTGATCCCAAAAATATACATAGCTATGTTGTTAACTTGGTTGTTTTCATTTAACAAATAGCACTGTATTTGCACCTATATTTCTGCATTTCACATCATAGCGCAATGTCATTCTTTTCCATTATATTCTTGTTCTCCAAGCATACTGCGTTATTTTTTATTTTTATAGTCTTTTAGTTCATTCTCTGTATTCATATCGAATGTAATTTTTCTCTTGTCATTGATATGTCTTATATTGTAAATTTTTTAACAATAAAATCTATGCACATATATTCCAGATCAGATAGGAGCCACATGAGCTCTAGAGACTGAGATATATGATGGTGATGGTTAATTGGTATTAAGATATGTTCATTTCTTGTGTGACGTTTGAGACTCGACTTTTCTATATGATTAAAATTTGTCTTTAATCCCTCTGTCTGCTCCAAAAGTTAGCAGTAGTAAAACACAGTGTGAACATAATAGATGCTTTTTTCAAACTCCTCTTTGCAAATTTGCTGACTCATTGGATGGTTTATGCTTCGACAAATCCGAATGTTTATGCGCCATTTTAAAGATAATTTAGAGGTGAATCGATACAGGAAAACATCTATGATGTAGAAAATGTTCAGCTTGTTTCAATAAAAAACAAAATAAAGTTTTTCAATAAAGACAAAAACTAGGTGCGTCCGACTTAACAATGGAAGGGATATATATGGGAATAATTTTTGTACTAAATCTCAGACTTTTACCTGATGCCGCGAAGCGGAACAAATACTATTTACTCAATCAGACGTCAATAAATTGCTTTTCTAAAAGAGACTTTTGTATGAAATTCTCTTAAAATTTCAGATTATTATTTAAACTCAGCATCTTTATTTATGGTAGAAATATTTTTAGTCTGCTTTTTACTCTGCCTTCAACATTGAAATCTCCTTTACGATACTAATTTAAAGGGATATAAACATTCTTATTTACTGTGAAATTCGTTCGTTGAAACGTGATAACTTAAATGGCAAATCAGACATATTTTTAAAGTATCCAGGAATTTGGTCACAAACCAAATAGCCTAAAACCTTTATTTTCCCACTTTAATTACAAAAAATGTCCATACATTGCGTTGAAATTTAAATTAAATTTAAAAAATTAATTAAATAAGATTAATTTACAAAAGAATTTTAATTAAACTGCATTGGAATATCCAAGAATTCGGTTACATTGGTTTAGAAGCTAATGTGCTTAATAGGGATCAGTACAGTTTCAAATTACAGCAAAACCCCGGTTAACCGAAACCTGGGCTATCCGAAATGCCTCTGAAATCGCACATCCAAGAAATACGTTCTATAACCTCAAGGAAATAATCATGAAAAATGCGAGATTTTTTGCAACGACTTCCGCACACTTTTGTTTGAAGCCTCCCCAAGAAGGTCAGTGATTAATTTTAGAACGTTAAAATTAAAATTAATGTGTATTAACAATATTAAAATTAAGAGATTGTTTACCTGTGCCTGTCAGACGCATTGCGCCAGAACTCGCTTCTGCGAATATTGTGCCCGACGGAGGGTCGAGTTTACTAAAAAACATGAGAGTAGCCTTCAGAGAGTTTTGAATTCGTTTTACACTCAAAACTTTTCAGAATTACATACTGTAATTAGATACTAAATAGTAATAGATGTTCATGGCTTAACCGAAGAAATCGTTATCCGAAATGGCTTCCCCCTCTTTAGTTCGTTAGCCGGGTTTGTTCTGTATATATGAAACGAGAAGAACTTATTAAAAAGAACTTTCTTTCATATACAGGGGTGAGGGAGGCTGAAATACACCTGATTATTCAACCACTTCCGGTGAGTAAGAGAATCGCTTAAGCGTTAAGAAAAGTTGAAGGTCCAAATGTAGATATCAGTCTGTGCATCAAAAGAGCTAACGAATGGAAGAATTGAAAGATATAATCAGTTTTAAAAAGAATGAGCGATTCATAAACCACTGAGCAATGCCTTTTCTTTTAAACATTATTTTTTTTACCATTTCAAACTGCAAAAAAAAAAAAAAAAATGACAGACTTAAAAAAAAATCTTTTTCGTATAAAAAGTTTAATATTTTTAATTTTATTTTAGTAATGAATGAATGCTGCTCTTGATATACGAGAGAAATCTTTGTAAATACTACAGAAAAAATTCTGGAATTAAAAAAAAAATTATTACAGAAAATTTGAACGAAAACAGCTTGCTTTGTATGTTTTCTGTCAAGTTCGGACGACGATAACTAAATAATATATTATTTCAATGGATTATTTGAGACTGAAGATTCGTAGTATTTATCAGCATCCGTTTTACTTTTAGAATCCTCTTCGCAGAAAAACAAAACTATTTAGTCGTGTATTAACCTATTCGCATAAATGATGGGTTTGACTCGTGAATGGAGTTGCAGAATTTTTGTTATCTGAATCTGTAATTAATTCATAGTAATAATTAATATAAAAAACAAATAAATATTAGTCGGACACGCACAAGTATTTCAGATGTCCTTTACGTTCTTATATGAAGCGAATTGAAATAACAAAAAATGTCCCGCGTGGAATGTGTCATCTAATTAGGAGGTTAAATAAATTCACAGGTTAAGAGTTTAAGATCTGGATTCATGTTTGTCCACAGTGTTCGAGATACTGCTATCTTTTTTGAAAAGATATCCCTTTTTTCTTATGTTAACCCTCCTGCGTCGGCTGCTTAGAAATTTTGTCTCAATAATTCCACACAATTCCGCGGATTACTTTATTATAGATTTCTTAAATGGATTATGCTATTATAATGTTTCACATAAATAGCAATTAAAAGTTTTCCTACCGTGAAAGGGTAAGATAAAGAATACAATGTTTCTTTAATATTTTGCTTTAAAACAGGTTTTGTTTTTATGTTTTATACTAGAAAATGAATTGCGTCTGCCCAAAAAAATAGCATCAAATACTTCACCTACCTTGGAGAACATAATGATATAAAAGTTTTTCTATTCGGGATACATTGATACATTTTCTGATTTAAAAAAAATTCTTGGCCTCGTGTAATAAATCAAATTTAATAAAATAGGTTGATGAGGTACATTAATAATAAGCAAAGAAACGTTCAACATCATTATTCAGTGAATTTTGATAAAAAGTCATAAATTAAGAGAGGCATTCTTAATTATTTTTGCATATTCTATATTAAAAAAAAAAAAAAATACATCGATCACACAAGCATGCGCCATCAAAATTTTCGTGTCCTTAAAAGTCATCTACAGCGCACTGTCTGGGGTCTAATTTTAAGAAGTTCTGATATAGGCGGCATACCTCTGTTTAAATTAGCTTGATGCCTTTCCTACCGTTTGAGCAAACATTGATAGAATCCTTATAATCATTATAAATTTAATGGGAAATTTATAATGATAAATGTATATAAGGCCCAAACAACGAATAAAGAAATTTATTAAATCGACTATTGAGTGAACAGAAAATTAATTTATATTCACCAAGGAATCAATTTTTCCGGAACAGTACAAGAGGCCATGCTTTAATTAGAATTAAATCTCACAGCTTCAGTAATCAAAATTTTAAGAGAGGAATTAAATGTGAGTTTTCATACGAGGTCATTTAATTTGATAAAAGTTCTTAAAACTATCATTAATGACAATAAAAGCGTAAGTAATTCAGTTTATATCAAACAGAAAGCAACAACAAATTGAAAAAAAGAAACATCATACATAAAAATTTTAAAAGGTTTTGCGTTTGCAAACCAACCATGAGTGTGGTATATACGTCTCGGAGATTAGGCTACATTCCCTATTGGGTAAATAAATCCTTCTTTTACATTTTTCTGTCAACATTAAATTAAACTACTTTTCATGAGTAAATTTTAATCGTTCAAAAGTCGGGTCGAAAGGGTTAATAATAGCATTTTCTTTTCTGCTCTAACTTCAAAGAGATGCCTGGAATTTGACTCTTTTCAAACGAGCACACAATAACTTTCATGCTTTAAAATGATAAAAATGAAATTATAGAAGTCGCAATAAATACAAATAAAGCCCCGAATAAGCATTAAAACTTTGTAGATATTTTTCCAGAACCCTAAAAATATGCCTTTTCAAACGCAAAGCCGCAAATCTGAAGTTAAGGAACATGGCAAAACAGTAGTCTGACGGAATATAGAACGTGTGTAAGATAACAGAAGAAGAATTATATGGCGCAGAAATTATAAGGTCAAATTTGACTTGGCTCGAAAATAACATTGATTGAAAAAAATATGGGAAGTGCATTTTGGCATAATTGCTCAACCTCAAATTGGTTGCTGAGTTTTTTTTTTGTTAACTTGCAGTATCACATAAATGTAAAGCAGTTTACGTAGGAAATCCATTAATGAATTTGAAGCAGTAAATGAGTATTTTTTCCAGTACGAAATCAGACTTTCACATTATATTCTTTCTTTTCACGTGATTCTCAAAAACTGCCATTTTTCTGCCTAACCATGGATTGACGAAACAATGAACTTAATTACTTGTTTTAAATAAGATGGAATCAGCTACAACTTTGGTAAGATACGTGTAGAGGCGATAACTTTTGACGAAAAGCCATTACATCATTACAAAGTAATAAATTGCTGCAAACTAGGACGAGAAACTAATTAACCATTTAGGGTAACAAGAAATTAGCCAGCACTTTCTTTTGTCTGATTCTTTAATACATTTAAATTATTATTTAATACTTATTAGCAAAAATGAAGAACATTATTTCGATTTTAAAAATCATTTAAATTTACCAAACCCCAGTGTTGGATTGAAATTCCATTTTTGTGTTTTATTAATTGGCCCATTTTCTTGCCTTTCTTTGAATTTCATTTTCTCGCATTAACTTGACTTTCCAATTTCGGGCTCACATAATATATTTTGAACGAAAATGGAACTTCGGTTGAAAAAAAGTTTAAAGATCTTTTGTATGAAGTAATGAGTTCAAAAGAAAGATGTTAATATTTAAACATAAATAAGAATTGGTAAAATTAGGTAGTGTCACATTGGAATGCATGCTTACAATCTGTATAAAATTAAAAACTGTCCTACCTCCTGATTAGCTTTTTATGAATTGAGGGATATTTTTTAACCCTTCTCGAAAAGTTGAAATTAACTCTTAATACACCATCTAATATCTTAATACTGGGTTCATTATAGTTAGCAATGCTATGAATGATAGTAAATTTGTAAATAAATGAATTTAAAATTTATAAAAGCATAACATAACTGTGGATTCTGGGGTGATTAAAAGTGGCGAATTGTACAGCGTAATAAATTTTTGTCTTTTATAAAGGTGAATGTTATTTATTTACTTAAAAATTTATTATTAATGAATAAATCCTTTTAAAATAAAAAGAAAGATATTATCTGATGTTTTATACTAATTTTGAAGCTGAAGAGACAGTTAGATTGTTTGCATCTTACCACGGAAGTTATCGAAAATAATAAACCAAATCATAAATTATTTTATATTAGTTTTCGAAATTTTGAGTAACATTTGATATTAAATAATCGAAATGAGTGTATTTTTAAAAATTTTTTAAACATGGAAAAATCCTGTGCAAATGCAAATTCGATCCTTCTTCCCCTCTTCTAACTGAGAGAATTAAAAATATGTAGGACAAATTACTGATATCCTGCGATAACCTTTAATGAAGAATAAATATATATCTTAATATACTTGATACCAGAATAATTTGGAATTAAAACTTTTTTTATTAATTTAAACTTCTTTGTATTGACAAAAAAGTTTATACTTATTACAGGATTAAATAATATTCGATCAAATATTAAAATTGTTACAGAAGAACCAAATGTTGAATTTGCTGTTATTTTTTTTAAAAGATACAATAAATATAGCTATTATCTCTATTATTTTTTTGTAAAGTGTATCAAGACCTGAATTGGAAAAAGCTGACACATATTTTTTTTTTAAAGTTACGCTCTTACAAGGGGAGGGTAGGACCTAGGAAATTCAGTTTGGGATGAGACTTGATATGTTAATAGTACACCTTTAGGGTGTTCATCCATCAAAATGCTAAAACGCAATGGCCAGCCAATTGCGAGAAAATGGCCCTCAAACTTTCGGCATAGCTTATATACCAGTAAGTCGTCGCTGTTGTTGAAGCGCGAATAGCATGCTTAGTTTAGCACGAGCTTGCAACCCTTTTGCCCAGGGTTCGGTCCCGCCTCCATTTTCTTTTTTGAAAATATTTTTTAAAAATTGACATTTAATTAAATTAAAAATTTATAAACATCTTTTAGTAAAATATTAATAATTTTCAAGCATTAAATAATTTTTTATTTATCTGATATATGAATCGTAGTCATAATTTAATTTTTAAACAGTTAAATAATCACAAAAACAACTTTAATGATGTTAAATAATAAGTATAATTACTATTATCATTATATGTCATTAAAATTTTTGAATGATTACGTTAAAGTAATTACAAAATTTCCTTTCTAGTGGAAATCTTTTTACGGAACCGGTTTTGACCGAGAAAGAGCAGCCGTTAATCTTTTGAATACAGAGAAAGACGGCCCAAATCTGAAGTTTATTTCCCAATAGATCTTTAAAATAAATGTACACCACTTATTAATTATGCAATATGTCAAAATATTCTTTTATTTCGAATGTTTTTATGAGACTTACTTGTATGTAAATAAAAATAAATAAATGACAAAAAATTTCAAAAATTTACAAAGGAAAAAAATCTTTATGAAATTCTTTTACGATGAGAAAATTATTATAGTTACCTAATGAGAGCAACTATTATTAGTTATTCTTTAGCACCATTAAATTTGTATTTATAATTAATTATTTTTTTCTTTTTTTAAAATAATTTTTGAAATTAATAATTTCAAATTAAATAATCAATTTATAAATATTTAGTTAAAATATTAATCATTTGATTGAAAAATAACTGTGTTTCTATGATCCTTGATTTACAGTTATAATTTAATTTTTAAACAGTTAAATAATTATAAAAACAATCTTTCCAGACCAAAATCAGTTCCGTAAGGCTCGATAGGAAATTTTGCCATCGCTTTAATGGAATCTTACAAAAATCTTAATGGCATAGTGATAATAGTAATTATACTTATTATTTAACATCATTAAAGTTGTTTTTATGATTATTTAACTGTTTAAAAATTAAATTATGACTATGATTCTTATATCAGATAAATAAAAATGATTTAATGCTTAAAAATTATTAATACTTTAATAAAATGTTTAAATTTTTTAATTTAATTAAATATTAATTTTAAAAAAATATTTTCAAAAAAGTAATCGGAGGCGGAATTGAACCCTGGGCTAAAGTGATATACTAACCATGCTTTTCGCGCTTCAACAACGGTGATGACTTACTGGTATATAAGCTATGCCGAAAGTTTGAGGGACATTTTCTCGCAATTGGCTGGCCATTGAGCTTTACCATTTTAATGGATGAACACCCTAAAGGTATACTATTAATATACCAAGTCTGATCCCAAACTGAATTTCCCAAGTCGTGCGCTCCCCTTGTTAGTGATATTGCGTTAGTTAAAAAGAGTTTTTTATTCTATTAAGGTTTTCTCAAGCATTAACCCGTAAACAAAAAGCTGGGTTATTTTGAAGTAGTATAAAAATGAGATCCGACTGAAAATTTCTATGAAAGGAAAGGTAAGGTTTTTTGTGCTGTTGTAAAGGCCGCTGTGATCTATGTCAGAGTATAACTTTTGGGTTAAGACCGGATTCTATCAGAGATTCACCCTAAATGTAGGCTATATTGTATCTCGAGTCTGTTGAGTCAAATGCTCTCACTTTGACGTAGAATTAAAATTTGGAGAGTGAGGTGCCAGTTCAGGTGTCACTTTCGTCATCTGACCACGAAATACACGAAGTCCGTACCTAATGTTCCTCACATGTATTAAGACCAAAATTACGAGATCTATACCCATTATCCCTAGTGAAGCTATATATTGGCATGATTATGCAACAAATCAACCGTTACTCTTACTTGTATTATTATGAACTAACCACCTTCGGCGATTAGCTTGATCGCAGGAAATAAAATTTCAACTGAATCTCGCATGTATAATTTTATATTCGTGATTCCCTTAACAAAGTAGTTTTAAAATTGAAATTGCTATAGACATTTAACCCGCGTTCTTTTCGTAGCCTTGCACTTGTTGTGTTTCTTGTCTACATTAACGTAAACTAAGCATTTGATTTCAACATTAAATTGACGCGGTACATTTTACGTGCAGCAGCATGCTAATTGGCTTAAAACACGCTGATAAAAAGAATTAAAACATAGCAAAGAAATCTTTCAGTTTACAGGATTATTTCATTATATACTCTTACCATCTTGAGGATTTCATTTACAGATTTCACAGAAAAATTTATCAAATAAAAGAAGAAAGTAAAATCCAAAGGACATTTTTTAAGCTTTACACAATGGGATAGAAACACACAATTAAATATTTGTTTAAACAATGAAAATGGTTTGAAATGCGTTGCAATAATGAAAAGTATTGTAAATTATACCAAAAATATTTTTAAAAGGTTATTAAAAGTAGAGAAAAAATCGTACGACAACTTTATTGATATCAATGAAAAGATATTTTTTTGCGCTTTTAGATGTGTAAAAATCATTTTTGTGTTGCCATGTTTTCGAAAGTTATTAGGAAAAATGCCAAAATTTCGCATATTTTTTAATTTATTGAAATTTTAGTTAAAATTTCAAAAAAGCGTTTCCAAGGTGCACATTCCCACCCTCCAAAGAATGTTCGTGATAAATTCTGTTCCTCTAGATCCTGTCCTGTAGAACACCAATACCCAGACACACACATTCTCCTTTATTATTAGTAGAGATGAAATTAATGATAAGCGCATTTCTGTATTTGAAGAACGTATTTAAGACAATTTAATAATTATATATAAAGTTTTATATAAAATTTAACATGATTTTAAACTTTCCTTATTGGTTTGCATTAAAGGATAGTCTTATAAAAAGAAAAATATATCACCTAAGGAAATATTTGCTCTGTTGCTACTTTAAAGTCCTGGGAGATTAAACAGTAATGAATAAATTTTGCGCAATTTTCGGAAAGAGATGAGTTCAGCAAAATTTAAGAAGAAACGAAGAAATAATGGCAATCGCTAGTGGCGAATCCAGCCCGCTCCCCCTCAAAAAAAGCTAAACCAGAATCCTTCATTTTATTTAAAATCACTACAACTGTTTTTTCTTAATTTGCCTTTTAAAAAAAATAATAAAAACGTGACAACATTAATTTCTGGCTTGACAGGCTCGAAAATTTTCCTACTTTTCTAGTCATTCCACTTGTACTTGTAACGTTGACGCGGTCGAAGACATTTTTTGGCTAGTTATTTCATTTTATTTTTTATTAAATTATCGAAAGTATTGCATTGTTCTTTATGGTTCTTAATTGTCAGGTGAATAATGTCTACTAAGTTAAAGTGTTTTGGTTTACATAAGCCATGAGGTTTGACATTCGTCACGACGATTCAAAATTTTTATGATCTCAGAGTCACCCCTCCCCCCGACCCAAATCCTGGATTCGCCACTGCCAAGTGTGCATTAGCCTGTAAGAAGACTTCGCTTTTTTATCCTCTGAAGAGTTCATCAGAAGCGAAAAATTATGTCACTTAGAGTAATTTTTTTGTTTTTATTAACTACTTAATATAATTCCATTTGTAAATAAAGGCAATATTATTATATTTTAATTGCTAGGAGTTACGATAAATTAATATTACATTATTTTAAGGGTTGTTTAATATCCATATAATCCGAAGTGAATTCTGTAGTATGAAATACGAAACCACTTATTTCCTTAATACTAACTAAATAAATAAAAATTAGAAATAATTTTAAGTTATGCTTTGCTTTTCCTGCTTTATTAATTACATCATTAGGTTTTCTAGTTAACATTTTTTGGTTTAACCTAATTTCTGAAAAACAACTAGCATTACTATAAATGAAGTGTAACGATGAACAAAAAGTAAGAAATTCACCAACATCAGATTGCAACATTTCTACCGTGGGGTTATCGACCTTGTCGTTTGTTTTATATAAAAAAAAATAAGTTATACAAACCATAAATTAAGATTTAATATCTTGCCTTTCAGAAGGTCCAACTGAAACTTTAAGTAGAATCAGATGCAATTATAAAAAGAAAGAAAGAAAAAAATTTATTTATTTAAATTTTGCGACTGCTTTATATGTTAGTGTCTGCCACTGATATTTAAATTAATCAATTATCACACACTTTTGATACAGTAAAAAATTTAATACTTAAGAATTACCCATTCAACAACTTATTTGAATATGACTCTATTTATACTCGCGACTACCGTTAACTGCTATCATTTACACCATCTGTCAGATCAATTCTCTTCCTTTTTCCGGGGTCCTATTCTTGCATCGCCTTCGTTCTACTGAAACGGAATTCATCCGATATATTAATGAAGCGGCCAGCACCCAAACAAGGCATTGGAATCACTTAAA
This sequence comes from Araneus ventricosus, assembly GCA_013235015.1. NCBI lineage: Eukaryota > Metazoa > Arthropoda > Arachnida > Araneae > Araneidae > Araneus > Araneus ventricosus. The sequence goes on from BGPR01000005.1 coordinate 2,121,418, forward strand.
AGTTCCGCTACTACTTAAGAGATTTAGTGAATGAGAGAACAGAAAGCTGTAAATAACCGATGAGTCACTTAACGAGCCGTGAATCAGACAATAAATGTTCTTTTTTTGCTCCACCCTCGATAATTACGGAACCTGTTTCTCTCTCTCTCTCTCGAGCATCCGCATGTCAGCTGCGAAATTAACCCTTATCAACGCCTTGCTCTCTGGTGACGTCATCTTGCACAATTCTACCTCACCCCCTCCCGTGCGATTTATTTTCATCGTTTCTCTTTGAAGTTTTCTCTCCACCAATTGACCGTTTTTTGAAGTCCCCAACAGTTCTGGTGCTCTTCTGTTTCCAATCGGAACGAATCGCAATCATGGCCTCGCTCTCATTAAGTTTCTCAAGTAACGAAAACAGTCGACTCCAGATGATTCGAAATAATGGTTATGGAGTACCTTGTTTGACAACATGTCGTCACCAGCTCGGTCGCTATTTCTCATCGACAACACAGCTCTCATTTGGAACGTGCTGCAATAGTGTCCCCATTGTCGCGTAGCCGGTAGGTAAAGCAGATTTGTTGTAGGTGATTGAATAAATGACATTTGCTAGCAGGGATAGGTCAACCCCAAGGACAAGAAAAATGGAAAGTGAAATTTATAATACGAGTTACGCAAACGGGGTTGTGCACCGGAAATTTCGAAAAGAGCTTACATTGATGCATTTCGGATAAATATGCCAATTAAGACATTTTCAAAAGTGAGCAAATTTGTTAGTTTATTTTGAGCATAAGAAATATCGATTTGTCTGAGAATTAGTGTTATTCAAGGGAACGATATAAAAATGAAATGGGAAAATATTTTTTCAAATACTTCCCTTAATAAAACTTCTTGCAAGCAGAAAAATGTGAGAAAAAGTTCGTATGGATAAAGGCTATGAGATTCATTTAAAGAGAATGGAATATTGAAGAACTTTTAATAACCTGGATATATATAACGCAGAGAAAAAAAATGTACATATTTTTGATGCTATTGCTCGTTTAGTGGAAGTAAAATAATTTTATGAAATGAAGATATGAAGCTGAACTTGCCTGAATTAGTAGCTCTAGTTAGAGTAATTTCCATTTATGTAAAATACGGCATAATGAAAGAAAAAAATTAAATATTACGAGACAAATTTAATGAAAAAAGAGTCTTTCTTGGTGTAAAGTAAGCAGAAAATAGGTAATAAGACTGTTTTTATACTCGAATTAATATATTTTTGTGACAAAATTGATGTTTGAAAATCTTTCCTATAATCATTGAGATATGAAATACGAAACAATTTCAAAAGATAAATTTCAAAGTAAAAAGATAAAAAATATAAAGAAAAAGTGTATAACTCTATTTCAAGAAAACGGGATCAGAAATGCTGAATTTACAAATGTATACTGCGAAGACTATAGCTTCCGCACTCGAAGAAATGAAATACAGAATGTGTGCAAAGAAAATCCACTTTCAGATTTTTCCAGACTGTAAGTGTTTGTTCTGTCTGCTATGAGATTGCGCGAGGTTTGACGGAGTTAATTTTCGAGATCACTTAAATGCTATAGACCGATTACTGCAGTGATTGGAAGATATTATGCAATTATCCGGAAAGAGCTTCTCTCTCTTTTTTTTAATGCACGCAATAGACTTTTAATCTGGAGCACGCAAGATGGTGAAATTGGACGGTTCCTGTGGCCGATTACATGTGCTCCGGAGTTAAGTAGTCTCAGCCATCAAGTTGTAACCTGTTGGCCTTTTCTGTCTTCCTTCGTTGGATGACGGTTATTAAGGCGCCCTTCTACTCCGATCCAGCTCGGCAGCAATTTCTAAATTACAAATGCTATCAATGGTCAAGTCAATACGTATGATCTAGTCGAATTATGCTAATTATCTTCTGCCTTTGCTCGTGCAAAGTGGCGCTTTGTATCCAATAGGAAAAATCGAGGCGCCAATTTTCTTGATCTGTTGCATGCCTAACTACCCTTAAATATGCAGGGGAGACCCGTTTCACCGTGATTACGGAAGAGAAAAGATGAAAAGAGGATTGGAACAAGCTTTAAAAGGATGCGGTAAGCGATAGATCGTGTCTTGGATTTGACCAGAGTTTGCCTTTATTCAAGTGAACGCAATGAGATGTTTAGACTTCAGTTAGGTGCGACAAAGATGGTTGATGTGCAAGCCCCGTGCTCCCGCGGAGGTCCATGTGCGTTTGCCGTGCAAATTCTGCTTACCAAAAGGGAAATAGGATACTGTCAAACGCCAATCTTATTTGCAAGGTGCTTATAGGCATACTCTTGAAGGCCCTGAAAAGACTGCTTGAAAGATCCTAATATATATTCAGAAGATAGAAATCAACTAAATTAACATTTCTTATATTCCTTTGAGCCTAGTAATTTTTTCTGTGATGGAAAGAATCGACTCATACTTCAGAAAAGATATGATTCATACGAGAAGTGATTCCTACTTCTAAGAGAAGAAATGATACGTTTAAAATCTAGCATGGTAAATTTTGACCATGCCTCCGGTAGATAATCCAGTCAAGACCAGCACAGTCAGTACAGTTGATCTGTTCTAGAAACGCGCAAAAAAACATATTTTGGGAGGTGCAGTTGATGCCAATTCAGTATGGCAAATTTTGTGCATGCATCTTACTAGTAATCCAGTATTGGCCATTTCAGTCAGATAATTTTTGGAGATACACAAAAGGATATCTTTTGGAACGTGCAATGACAATACGGATTCGATTACTCAGGAAATTACCATCATTTTATATTTCAGCAAGATTTTACATTAATTTATTATTTGAATATTATTGGCTAGTTTCTGAAGTATTTCCAGAGAAATTTAAAATAAATGTCGACTTATTTCCTAATATGGATACTTCCGACTGTTCCAATGAAATTACAAACATGAATCATCGTTCAACAGGTGTGTGTAGAATCATTCGAAAATTTAATTCAGCGGATTTTATTTATGAATAGATGAGATATATTCTCCCAAAATAGTCGTTATTCATATACATAACTCGAAGCTATGCTGTCAAAGAATTAGAATTTATTGAGCGCCTCTTTAGAAGTGCAGAATATAGAATCTGAAATAAAACGAATCGACAAGTTGAATAGTGTCCAAGAAGCTGTAAATCATCTTCGAACTTGAATTCGTGGATTTATGCAAAAGAGTAAGAAAATTTTAAGAAACGGATCATTTTCTCTTTGGTACGAAAGATTCTGTAACGTTTCGAGCACAATGGTTTATGAGAGCTTCCTGTTTCTTTAGTGTTGATTTATTCTTTAAACCATGACTTCGTTTTCCGGCTTTGAACTTCTGAGTACTTTGACCTGTGATAAAAAGCTAAAGGCTAATTCTGGACGTAAATAAAAAAAGAATGCTTGACATAGAAAATGCATTTGTTGTAGCTCTCTTTTGTTTCCAGTTTCATGAAATTTAATTCAAAAAAGAAAACTAGAAATAGAATGTAGGTGTAATAATGCACACTTCAAACAGAATTCAAATTTAAACCTGATTTACATTTTTGTTTGTATGCCACAGTGTGGATATCTTTAAATGGTGAGTAAAATTTCTGTTTTACAATTAATTTGTTAATAGATCATTTATAATATGTGTGTAACAGTTTTCCATTTACATGTTACATTTATAAACGATATTAAGCAAACGTAATAAACTTGTCCATGGGTGAGGACTTCGGTATTTATAAAGTTGAAATTATTTTAAGCTTCCTAAAAACACATGTTTTAATTGTAATGAATTTTTCTTGAGGTTTATTTAATTAATTAATCAGTCGAAATCATTCACTTGTAATATAACATTAAATATAAAATTTACTCAGTTTTTAATTTCATAAATAAACAAATTCAATTCATGATATAAAATCCAGCTTTCAAAACTAAACTACAAATGAATATATAAGTAAGGCATGCGTGAAATTATTTTTCTTCTTCTTTTTTTCTATATAGGATGATAAGTCATTAAGTAACAAAAAATGGAAGTGAATAACAAATAATTCATAGTGCTTTAAATTCAGGCAATAATTATATCTTTGAATTTAAATTCATTTGTATCATAATATAAATAAAAAGAAAACCCTTTGAACTGAAAATATCGAATTAAATTAGAATTTTATTTAAATTCATTTTGATATAAATAGGAACAAATACTAAAGTGTAATTTCGTAAGGTAACTATTTACAAATAGTTTTTTAAGTAATAGTAAACTACTCACTTTATTTAGTAACCTAATGATACTTTAAATGTATCATTTCGAAATGTGGTTTTGAATTTATAAAGATGTGAATTAAAATATAGAAGAATGTGCAGAAAAAAAAATCATGTATTTGAATGAATGAAAAAATACTTTAGTCATGTATATTTTTCTTTAAAACCCCGAGAGAATAATGTTTACATCATTTAATATCACTGCCTAAATCTAAATTCGTTTCCAATGCAATCTCACAGAAACGCGTTTTGGAATATTATTTTCATTTGAACAGACCATGTCTAATTTTAAAATAGTAAGCTCTTAAATTGTAAAAGGTGACGTACCTGAGCGCTGTAGACTTGAGCATAAACAAATATTTCTTGTCATTACTTTGGCAACATTATTTTTTAAAAAAATCTTAAACGATACATTAGCTTTGATTGATGAAAAGTTAGAAAAATGTTTTAATCTTTCAGAAATAAAAGTCAAGGAAAGCATCGTTTATTTGTCATACCATGCAATATATTCATGATAAATATAAAGTTCATAAAACACCTTTTAATGAAAATGTATCTTATCAATGAAACTGAGAAAAAAGCATTTTTATCTGAATTATTAACTATTTTAAATAATTAATACACGATAATAATGATTTCTCACAAGATTATAAATACAATGTTAGAATAGTTATATACACGATATAAATAATTATAAATACACGATACTATAAATATACGGTTGATGACACCGCACAATAAATACACGATTTTTGAAAATTAAAACGAGTTTTTTTAATAACCTATGTGTACACATATACATGGTGCAAATATTCATAGTTCAACAAAGTGCACTGTCAGAATTTTAACAAATGAGATTTAAAAATATGAATGAATAAAATAAAGATAAATTTTATTTCAAACAAACAAATATCATCGGACAGTAAAAAATCAATTATGCTAGAATTTGGATGATTAAGTTACTGAGTATTTCCTTTTGAATAGCTTTTGTTTTCATTGTATTATGTTTTATGATGCCATAACAAAAAGAAAAGGGCTTCTAAACACGATGCAATTTAAACTGCATTAATATGTTAAAATATTTTGCGTCTGAATCCAAACAAATAAGTGCACGAATTATAAAGCATGTTTTTTATACAAGATAAAGCAGCATGGAAAGAAAGAGTATTTATCTTTGTGTATACGGAAACAAATTTATATTGACTTTTTTTTAAGAAATACAAATGGAAATTTCATATTGCCATTTAACATTTCAAATTTATTTTTCCCTTTTCTCCCAACATGTAGGATTTGAGTCTGCATTTGTAAAGAGAAAGAAAATCGAATACAATGCGTTTGGAAATGTCATCGATACCTAACAACTGTAACATTTTAAATTTTAATACGAGTATGTATGAATGAATTATAAGTCATGAATTTGTCATGCATTACGCACAGGTATGCAGTGACAGCAAAATCATACGCTAGTACAAAGCTACCAATTCCGATTAGTGGTCTTGTGCAATAAAGAAGTCGGATTTGAGCTTTCCGGTCGAAAAGAGAAAGCAAATTAAATGATCAGTGTGTGGTTCTGTCTCTGCGTGTTCTGCGTGACATTAATTCTAACGTTGAAGAGTGTCCCATCATAATTAGTGTCAGGCAATCTTTATCTGGATAAACGCTAAGGTGGAACCTCACCACGCAAATGGACACTGAAAGGAAAACTGACCTTCATCAATGGGCACGGAACATCAGTTGACACGACTGGACAACTGTTGAATCACTTTTCCTAATCTCTTTGGCGCGGATTACATTCTAAATGAAACAATGTAGCGTGAGAAATCATTTTATTATCACTTTCTGTGACACAGGGGATGCGAGGGAGAAAAGATTTTCAAATTTGCTTGACATATTACCACGAGCAATAAATATAAGGGGAGGAAATATTTTCAAATCTGCCTGAAATATTACCACGTGCAATAAGTATGTAAGAGACAAAATATTTTAAAATTTGCTTGACATATTTTCGCGAGAAATAAATGAATTAAAAATTAGAATTAGTTTGATTGCAATTAAATGTGTTTATATTTTATTCAAAAGAGAGCAACAGATGAACATGATGGTATTGATTCATGCTTACGCTTTATACGTGGGAAACGCCTTGCCAATTTAATTTTGGAATCCACTACGTTTCTTACAGGAGGGAAAAGCACTCGACGTTGCAGCATAGTGTAAGAGAAGGTGCCTTTAGATATTAGATGACATGCATAATTTCTTTTGTCATGTGACTTTGAAATCTTTCTTAATTTTGAAAAAAATTTCTCGAAGAGAATGCATTCTATCCTTAATCCTTAATAATATAATAAATGTGAAAGTGTGTCTGTCTGTTTGTTACGCTTTCACGGCAAAACTACCAAACCGATTTGGATGAAAATTGGCAGAGTTGTAGCTTGAAACCCAGGAACGGACATAGGGTAGGTGAAATCACATTAAATTAATTATTTTTGACTACCGATTAAAATTAAATAATTAAAAAAGAAAGCCCATTGACTCCGCGATTCGCGATGAAGATTATTTTATTTTTCAATCAACAGTCACGTGATCCTTCAGGAATGCGAAAAAATGTGGAATAAATTATTTTTAAAATGAACTATCACGTGATCCTTTTTTCAGCTGTAACTTCGGAACAAATTGTTCGATAAACATTATTTTTATACCATCTTAAAGTTCAAAATTTTACCTTTTCAATGATACCAATTTTATTTCTGTGACATTTCTCCTTCAATTTTTATCAATTTTTTTAAGTTTAATAACTTTACTAACTTGCAGAAGATTTTGAAATAACGCAAATTTATAGCTACTCCGTTGCTAGGAAACGGTTAGACTTTGAACTAATTTACCTTTATTTCTGAAAATTTTGCTAATCTTTATAAATATCTATAAAATAAGACAGAAATTACATGTATTTGTCTGTCTGACGGTCGTTCGGTCAGAAGAACTCCTCCTAAACGGTGAACGGCAGCGACATGAAATTTACACACGACATTCTAGAGCATATTTCTAGGTCAAAGGTGCTATTTTCAACTTTAAGAGTTAATTAGTTCTTAAGATATTTAATTAAATAACGAAAATTATCTGCTTTTAAGCCTAATGCTTAGACGTTTTTTGCCAATAACTTCTGAAATATTTATTAGACAACAATTATTTTTATGCCATTTTAAAGACCAGAAAATCTTTTCTGATCTTTTTAATGCTATTAATTCCATTGCGATGAATTGTTTTCTCTGATTGTTATTAAGTTTTAAAAATATATTTTTAACGTAATTTCTAACAAAACTTTTTATTCTTATAGAAATAAATTCAAGCCAAATTACTGTTTCGCGCGCGGGCTTTTGCCAGTGTTAAAGTTAATATAAGAAAATATTGCTTTCTTTGATCATAAACAACAAAGGAGACTTTACACTTCCGGTTTCCTGTTGTAGTAGTATTTACAGCTTTTAATACGGTTACACAGTGATCCAATGACGTTATTCTCTCGATGTTTTGTTTAATTTTCACAGTGAGATATTACAGAATATCCATCTGTAGATACGGTAATGGGCATTAACAAGGAACATCATATTCTGTATAGCTCTTCAACATCTTAGAATTGTCAGGGGAACCTTCCGACAAGCCGAGATTAAATGTCGGTGTGCCAGTACTACTAATATGTAACCTCGATATACTGAGACTGCGCAATGGCACACGGTTACAAATTACACACCTAGGTCCAAACGTCGTGAAAGCTACTGTTATGACTGATATAGGGAGAAGAGAGAGTGTTTTAATTCCATGCCTTCCGATAATACCGAAGGATTTATCATCTCAGTTCAAAAGGTAACAAATCCCTTTAAAAATATAATTTGCTAGGCTCAGGGCCAGACACGGAAAGTGGCAGGCGTACATTTGGAAAAGCCATATTTTTCGCATGGGCAACTAACTATATGTGTAGTGTTCACGTGTGTCCAGCCCACAAAAACTCTACATCCGTGCAAATAACGTGGTATACAAAAGTGTATTGGCATAGATAAACAATTTACATAACTATATCAGCATACATGTACAGTACACTCCTGTCAGCCGTCGAATTAAGTATTGTCAACCGTCAGAATTTTTACTTTCCCCTTTCAAAATGCAACAAAACATCTATATTCGTGAATTAAAAAAAAGAATAATTCAAATTCTTCGCGCATGAAGTCGCGGGTAACAACTAGTATAATAATACATTTTTCCTTAAAAATTGGAGAATAACCACTTATGAAATTCATAGTTTTGTATTTATTTTGGAAATAAGTTCTTTTTATGTGCATTTCTCCAGTGTATTTTTTTTCTCGGATGTTAAATGCAGTCATTTTTTTGATTTAGTTAAATATACTTGGTTTTCTAAGTGAAGCAGTTATTTCTGCTTTTTTTTCCTGTTCGAAAAAATCTTTAATCCTATCTTCGAAAAAATCTCTGAAAAAATTATGAAAACTTATATTTTCTTCTTTTTTTTGGTTACATTGAAATTCCAACTAAAATCTATGAATATAAAATACTATTTTATTTGCTATTATTTATTTTTTAAAGGATTCAAACTAGCTGATATACCCGGCATTGGTCGGCATAAAAGTATTTTCAAGTATTTATAACACTTTGAAATTAACTAAACAGTTTTTCGCAGCAACGTCTTACTATGATTTCCTTCGTCCACTCCCGTGTTGTCTGACATCCTTGGCCAGCAGCAAATCTCCTCTTATCCTTTTCTCTCCATAGTTTGAACCATTTGTCACGAATTTAGCCATCTTTGGTACGCATTTTTCCTTCTCCATCACTACATGCTACAGAGACAACAGAAACTCTTTCATATCTTGGTTTTTATCGCCGTTCTCCGGAGTACAATTCTCTTCTCTTTAGTCCTTGTGTGACTGATCAGAAAAACACCTACACAGTGATATTGTTCCGTCAGCAACTTCACGACTCTTTCTTCTATCGTTAAACTGGCTTCCTTCCATTAGTTCTGAAGTGCGCTAAATCTAATACCAAATTTGATGAGTTATCAGTTGAAAAAATTCACGCGTTTGGAGGGAATACTGTTCTCTTAAGCCTATCCAAAGTTTGAATAAAAACTTGCCTTTCATGCAATATGCAAAAATTTAAAAGCATTTTCAATTTTTAGTTTTAAAATGGCAGGAAAGCATTCGAATGCTTGAAGAAAGTATGAAAATCATTTCAGTCTACCTCACACACACACACACAAACCTGAAATCAAATGCATGTTGCCACGTTTAATATAAATACAAAAAATATTACTTTGAAGCAGGTGCGTTAAAATATTTCAGCAAGGTAATGAATACTGAAGTGAAAATTCTGCTTTAGAGTTAATTTCCCAAGAAAACAATTTATACTATCACAACCGTAACAATTTTAAAAGCGCGTGAATAAAAGATTAACTGAAATAATGAGATTGGTTTGAATTTCATTTACAGCAATAAAAGCACTGTCACAATTCATGTTTGAAAACATATTGAAAAATGAATTAAAATGAGCAAAATGTCGCATGGAAATTCGATCGGTGTCATTGAAAAGATAATTCTTTTTTATCTTTAAGATGATGTCAAAATGGTTTTTGTGCAATAATAGGCTCCGAAAGTATTGCGGGTAAACGTTAAAATTTAGGAAAATTTTTAATTAATTTAAATGCTAATTAAAATTTCGTAAAATCCTTTCCTAATGAGCATTTTTTCTTTTTTAAGGCACTGATATAATAAATAACATACGTCTGAGATATTCATAAAATGGTTAGTCTGGTAAAAGAATTAAAGTTTCATACAAAATAGGATATAAAAGAAATCTACTTTGTGTATATCATGTCTTTTTTCCCCCAACTGCCTGAAGGCAAAAGGATACAATTAAGGGGTCATAGCTTTCTAAAGTCTCCAAATAAATAAGCAGTGTCTATAGACGCCATTAAAAATACTTTGTACGTTATTTTCTCCTCTGCAGATCTTGTTGACTTTGTTTCGATAATTCTTACGGGATTTTTTTTCTCATACTTAAACTCTTGGAACAGGCACGGCTGATCTTAGGGTCACTCACCACTTAACAACCAGAAAACGATTTTAGTGCGTAAACAGCACATTTTGCAGGATTGTCGAAAAGATCCTAAATTATTATATCGATCATTCCCTGGCACTGAAAAGACTGGTACTCAGGCCAATTTCCGACTGTAATTAAGCCACTTGCAAACTTGGCCCACAGAGGGTTTGGGTTCCGTCGGCCCCAACAAAAAACTCGGCCCACTAGAAAAAAATTGCACCAAAAGTAGGGAAGCATAATTTTTTCCTCGATCGTTTTGTCTTAACTACCGAAAATACCGACTTTGAAGTACCTTTCGTCAACGACCACTCTTTACCTTCCCCAGCGCACGTCAGGAGACAGCCAAATCCCAACCCCATAAGTTTACTTTTTTATTTCTTACTTCTTTACCCCTCCAGAAAAGTCATTAGTCTCAATTTGTTGCCGACCTGAAAGCTAGAAGACGCCACGGATACTTTTAATGAAGCTGGTGTCCCCCCCTCCCTTCAAGTTTGCTTTAGGATACCAAGCTTCCTCAGTTGCAAGGCAATGCCTGTGAGGTGGACTATTTGCCACCCATTTCCTGCGGTCTTTTCGACGAATCATATCTATTAACTGATGCTCTTCTTGGTCAGGTATGTTGTCCTTCTCAGACCAGGTGCAGGTTGTAAAAGCCCGTTTGGTCTCTGTGCATAAATCGAAAACACACGACTTTCTTATTTATTTGGAAGTGCTATAAGAAATATCCTAAGTTTCGATGTAGAATAATAATAAAAAAAATTTAATGAGAAGTTTTGTAAGAAGCTGTTAAAAACTAAGATCACATGGCAAAAATTTAAGTTGCTGAAACATTTCAGAAGAGACATTTGTATTAATTTAAATTCGAGTTGTGTGTTTGTACTGTTTGATTTGAAATCTTGAACGAAGTGTCAGTTGAAAATTATAGATAATTTTTCACGCATTTACACTAAGAAATGATATGCTTTTACTTCATTTTCTCAATTAAAAAAATGTATCTTTAAATTAGATTTAATTCTAAATTACGAAACTTGGAATGAATGCGAAATCTTGTTTTTTGATCAAACTTTAATTTAAATCAAACGCGTTATAGGTACACTGACATTTTCTCATTTATCACTCTGAAATTAAAAACCATTTTGTATCAGTTGCTTTAAAATTTCCAAAAAAGTGCTTAAGATTCAATCTTTAGAAGAAAAACTAATAACCTTTATTTTGATTTTCCTTTCAAAATGGTATCTAAACGATGGATTTACCTGTATAACTCTTCGCAAAGCTAATTTCTTCAAAAATATTATTAATCGTACAGTTTGTTAATTATGAACATTTATTGTGAGCTTTCTGTTACTGCTCGCATTTTCATAACTTCAGAGCATAGTCGGCGCTTAAAACAATGGAATTGGTCATATTCACTTTGCTTTTCTAGCATAATCTGGAAATCTGAATTTGGAGCGTTCCTGTAATCTGGAAATATAAAAGGTTTAATTTAGAATTCAAAAAAGAAAACAGATTCATTGAGGTTATTAATAATTTATAACTTTTTAAAATAAGTTTTTAAGATCTCTTAATTCTAATAACAAGTGAACGCATTGTAGATTCCATCGCAGTAACACCACGGCAAAGAAGAATTCAGGATTAAACTCCGAATGCTCTATTTTGCTCAATTTAACTTGCCAGAAAAGCTCTCTAATATCTAAATATGATATATTATAAACAGCAGCAAAGAAAAGTCAGACGTTTGAGTGTAAACTGAAAATAATTCTCTCCAAAATTAATATCAAAGCTGTTTAAGAAAATATGTTGAAATTTGCAAAAGGAAATTAATACCTCAAAACAGTTTACCTAGATATGCTATTTAGCAAACATATATTCAAATTTTTATATAGCATTTGAGTAACGCTTTCATTATAATCATGGAATGAAACAGAAATTCTCCCTTGATGATGCGAAGGTAAGGCACGGATCAGATTGAGATAAGAATATCCATAAGAAGCATCTTTTAAGTGTATTGATGATCTCCATAATGATGTCACAGCCGTGTCACATCTTTGATGCATATCAAAGTGATGTTGCTGAGCTGTTGCATGCAAGAACGTTTCGGATGGGTTACTGGGATATCGTTTGATTAGCTTCAACGTGACATTGCGTTGTGATTATTAAATGGTTTGTCGAAATATTGTGTTTAAACTGTTTTGTCATTCGAAGGCCAGTGTGTCACAAGACATTACTGATGTCATCAAAAAATGCGAGATGTGTGAACTATACAAAATGTGATATATAAAGTAATAATTATGAATATGGCAGGAATTATAAGTTCTCATCAGTATAGCTCTATTTAACTATAATGTTTGAAGTTCCCTATAAGTTTTGTAACTCTGTAAAAATGCAGGATAATTATGAAATAATTTAATTTTAAAATTAAATCTAATCAATTTTTAAATTTTTTTAATCAAAATTTCTTAACTTATCCCTTAAAGGTCCAGTGTTGCCTTTAAACAACATACCCAATTTTTGCCTCTAAAATTCTTGATAAAAAGACTGAAGCTCTAATGCCTGTTGATGCCATTAGAATACACGCTGAAAATGTTATTAAATCAACTTACAACATATAGATGGAAACCTGAGTTCTGATATAAAAAAATGATGATTTGCACTTGAGGCTGCATCTTTTCAGATTTGTTTCTAAGCTTGAGAATACCATATTTTATTCTATAATTTTGAAGAAAATTCCTTGTCCATATTATTAGTTCTTAAAAATCATCAAACTTTTTTCAAGGAGTTTTTTTTTCAATTAAAGCCCAGCCTTATCGATGGGTTCAAAGTATTTTTTAGCCATAAACCATACATGGAACAAAATAGGATCTTTTAAAGTATTTTTCCCACGTTTTATTAAAAAAAATGAAAGTCAAAAAACATTTTAAAATCATTTTTTTTAAAAACTCGGGCCTTTAAGGGTTCAAAATCTTTTATTCTTCGGGTCAAAATTACAAATAATTTTATTAACAAATTATTAAAATATTCAAAAATATTTGAAAAAGGGCAAACATGTTAGTATTCCAGATATGACCCCCGACCAGAGTAAGATTAAATACACAGTGCCTTACACCCTCTGGGTAGGCTGTGCCGGCGTGGGCAAATAAATAAATAGTTTTAAATCAAAAGTGCCAATCTGGGAATAAAAAATGATTCCAAAAATAACGCAAAAACTGTGGTTACAATGTATGACAGAAAACTGCTCCAGCAAAATCAAAAAAAAGTTTACCACGCAGTCACAAAATTGGTTAAAATTAAGATTGAGAGAAGCTCTTAAATTGATTGCTTTTACATATTTAATTAGCTTTTTATTAAACATTTTCTGCCTTAAATATGTTGTTTTATTCATAAAAGATATGAAATAAAATTTAAAAAAAAATAAATAAATATGTATCCAAACTGAAAATATTTTTAAGCCAGAAAATTTTTTATTTCTTTTACTGATTAGAACAACTAAAATGTTTTTGTATCTGAATTCTATTTTTTTTTGGGGGGAGGGGTCTTGTTTTTCATTTATTTCTGCAAAGATGTGAATGAGAGGGTCCACATGTGGTAGCAACGACAAATGTCATTTGTGTGTTTGTAGCCTTGCAGTTTGCGTAATTTTCTCAATCGTATAATTTTTGCACCATCTTTACCATAGAAATACATGATGCATTTCTATAATTAATGACTAAGGGAGAATTGTCGTTGTTGGACCGTCGCATATTGGATCGGTATCGTAACTTCGACTCTTTTAAATATTTGGGCAGTAAAATAGGCAACATGGTTTCAGCGACGTAAATGTGGTTTAAGGAATCATTTTTTAGAGAAAGCGATACGCGGTTGCATTTAGAGAACATGCGTAACAAAAGGCTAGCAGTCCTTACGCAGTTTATAAGTAAGTGAAAAAAATATGTAATCATACCCTCAGAGAGGGAACTTGTTTGGCTAAAATTTACTATAATAATTTTGTTAAAATGATTTGTAGATAAGGTTACGGGAATTCTTTTTGTTGTTGTTCAAAAGTTGCTCAGATTCGACCACAATCAGAAGTTGCCTAAATTGGACTATTTAAATCAATGAAATTATTATCTCGAACTAGAAGAATAGCCCAGAAAGCAGTTATAATCATTAGAAGTCCTCATAAATTGGAAGTGAAACAAGCCAAAGCAAAAAGAAAAACAATAAAAAATGTTAAAGACATCAAAATGTTGTTTAAAAATGAATAAAACTATGTGGTTTTTTACTATATGTGAGAAAACCAAGGAAGAAGAAACGATACAGTGCATAAAATGTCATACTTACATACTAAATTACATACTTACATAATACATTGTGTGCTTTTGTGAATTTGAGAATCAAAAAATATTTTTGCTTTAATTGTGCTTAACGAAAGTGGCGGTCCAAATTGAGAAACCGTTGGTCCAATCTAGGAAACCAGTTTCCTTAATTGGATCGATGACACAATTTTTAATATTTTTTTTCTACTTGAAAGTGTTTTTCATCACATGTTTTGAAAATAAACAAGCTACAGAAAAATTCTAGTATTCTTTAAATTAAATTACTTCTCTGTCACTGTTCATTAAAAAATGTTCAGGTGGTTCAAATCCAGCAACCTTCCTCTATTAGTTGACTTTCATATCAAAAATAAAACTTTCGGATTCATTCTTCCACCACAATATTTAGAAACTCAAGTTATTTTTAACTCTTCCATGTCTGTCGGTGTATCTTTTGAGTCTTCATTCAATTTACACCATTTTCTCTGTGGTATGGTATTTTGTACCACTTTTAAAACAGAAATGCATAGTATATTGCGCTTCTAGGATTGTTTTTAACCAAGTGTTCTACATTTGAGAGAAGAAGATCGGAAGAATATCTCAAAATTTTAAAATGGACAGGTTTAGAGTAGGTTTAGTACGAACTCGTGTCTCACTAGCCTCTGCTGTTCCTCTTCAATCGATTTATTTCTTTTATCTTGTGTTTATAAAATAATTCGTTAGAGATTATTAAATCAATTTGTAGATCATCTGTTTAAATTAACAAAATTACACGCAAAAAATATACATGCTGGTCTTAATTACTATTAATATTTACTTATTATTACTTTAGAATATGTTTCATATTCATGTAATTTGATTTTGTTAAAGAAGCCGGGAAAAAACAAATTAAATCGACAATCAACTTTTCTCATAATATTTGCCTTTTCCTGTAGAAGAGACAGTTTATCTAAATTAATTCAAAACCATAAAAACCTTCTATTCATTTATTTTATGAAAGTCTCACTACAGAATTTTTATTAGTCTTAACTTAAGAATTTCTGTTTCCCAGAAAGTAAATTAACTACTTCATGCCAATATTGGGGCATACTATATAAGTTGGTTAAGCGATCAATATAAATATGTTTGCATTAGAGTTAATATCTTTAAGTGATTAAAGTTCAGTAGGTCATTATTTAATAAGCAAAAATTTGATTTAAACTCGCACACGCTCCAATCTGCTACAAAACTTCATCGAGATCCGAACGTCAACACGAATCTTAATCCTTGTACGAAATGGCAAGTGGAGGTCTCTTCCGCTATTTTTGTTTCCTCTTTCCTTTGCAGATTAACATCTTGTAAGCACGGTTCCAAAAGTGAAATGTTCTTTGCTTGCATAAGACAGCTCTCGAATGTGCGGACAAAAGCCCATGACAAATCCCTGCAAACAGAGGAGACGGAAAGCCTTGCAGGGGGCTCATGACTTCCAGAAAATCGTAGACAAAGAAAAAGAAATTTTTCATGGTTGCTATATGTCTAAAATCATGCCAAATGCTGATGTTCCGTAGTTCGAATATTGAATATAAATAAGTTCGCAAAAAAAGAAAAGCATATATTTACTTGATATGAAAAATAAGAGAATTGATATTTCCCAGATGTTATTTTTCTTCAACGTGGTATGCTATAAACAGCGTGCAATATGTTTCTCAGAGGTTAATCGGTTTTCACAAGGATCTGCTCAATGGTTGCATTTGTTCGATTGTTACATTAGTATCACTGAAATAAAAAATACAACAATGATTATTCATGATTAAAAAAACAGTTTTAAAAAACACACTTTTATTAGAATACTAAAATGTGGAATTTTTCATTTCATTATTTTATACTTTTTAATTTCTAATTTATAATTAATTACAATATTGTGGAATTTTGAAATCGATTTTTCCCAAATTCACTCTTAGGTGGCGTCACTGATATGGAATCAAAATTTAAATAAGTTAATCGATTGACTGATAATTAAGTTCTGAAAATATTAAAATAGTATATTACCATCAGGAATATAAAAATGTACAAAATTTTATAACTCTAATGCATTAGGAAGTAAGCCAAAAATCGATTAAAAAATTCCATTTGTACAAACAGAAAACAATCGAGTTAAATAAGAGTGTGTAAACATAAATTTTTGTAAAATGTTACATAGTGCAACCTTAATTTAATTAATAAGCATAATAACAAAAAACGATGCAAAATGACATTCACTTGCAAACTTAAAATGTAGATCTACTGACATAACAACACTCTGTACATCAGTAATAATCTAGGTCCCTAAGTACAAGGACTTACAATTTCTTCCGCCATCTATCATGATACGCGTTATCTTGTAACACCTATAAACTTATGTAAATATCTTTGTAACTAGCCGATACAATGACTCTAAAGCATTCATTACACATTACGTCAGAATTTTACTAGAAATTTTAATTCGTTTCATGATAATAATAGAGCCAAAAGCTTAAATAATACTTTTTATATATACAGTATGTGGAAACTCTCTAAAACTTAATTAGATACAGTTATTGGCTCAGCATTTTCATCAAAATATATATCGTATGAGTTGCTTCAAATTATTTTTTCATGTTCAAATATATTACTTAAATTCTGGATCCGTTTGACAATACGTACTAACCCAGATATCATCTCTTGCATTGTCTGTTATTCATCTTCAAAAATGTTTTATGACAAATGTGAAATTAATTCGTGTTAGTAGCTTTTGATATCATCTGAAGCTTGCGTCATTTGGCGAACCGATAATTCTGAACTTGTAAATAACTAAGTACTTTCCTGATATACACTTATTTCACCATCCCGAAACAGATACCGGATGCGATAAAAGAGAAGGAAAAGGTGATTATTTGGGGGTTCTTTAAGTTCGTTTTTCAATGGCGACTCTTGCATTGTAGTGATGGGGCTGCTGTATTCTATACTACATTGATGCCATTCGGCATAAATTAAACTTTGCCTTTTCTAATTAATTTTCAATAATTTAAATATCAGCCAAAAAATAATAATTAGATTTTTTACTTGATGCAGGTAAAATTAAAAAAGAAGCTGTGACTTTATTTACTTTTTAATAACAATCAACTAAAAATATTTTTGATTATTTTAATTGCATCCCTATCTTCCGTTTATAAATATTTACTCAACTGCGGTTTAACAATAAAAAAATCCTGAAATCATAAGGTTAAGATAAATACACGTGTAGGGATGCTACTTTGGTATTTATTAACTATAAAAAATATAATATTTTTTTAAATTTTTTATTTGTCATTATATGGAGGATTCAGAGTTTAAGTGAATTATGTCCATGTTTTGCCCATTTTGCACTAACACTGCCATGGTAGTATAGAAATCTTATATTTTCTGTGTAATATTGATTCGAGTCCATAGTTGAAATTGTATCCACTAATTGTTAATTTGTTAAATGAGGAATTTTCTTGGAATACAATTTGCAAACGTTATATGTAAAGTTCCTTTTTTTTATTAAAATAATGAAAATCGCTTTAAAATCTAAAATATAATCCCTTTAAAAGTTAAACAGTTTAAGGGCATTAACATAAAATTTTAAGAACATTAACATTATTTTAATGAAAAATAAAAACACAATTTCTATTTTTCAGAAATAAATGTGCAGAATTTTTTGCAAAAATCTTTAAGTTAATCAATGCTTGTGAAAATTGTGTGACTTTGTCAACTTATGTGAATGGTACGAACATCGCAATATTAATTAATTACACTGTTGTTAACAACGCATTTCTTCCTTCTTATTTTTGCTTCCTATTTAGTTTTTGCGACTGTCTAATTATTGACATCTGTACCTTTGTATATAAGCCTCGGATCTTAATTGTCTTACAGTAGAACTTGGATAATTCGGATGTTTTTAATTCGATTTTTTTCTTTGGTCTCTTGAATTTCCTATTAACATAATGTTAAAATATCGACTGTAATTCGAATTTATTTTGGTTAATTCGAAGGCAAAACTAAAAATCTTTAAAACTTGTTTCTGCTTAGGAATTGTTTTCTTTAGCTAAATACGTTCATACCTTATATCTTCAGTGATCGCAAGTGAATAATTTTTAATTTCATTCGAGGAACTGAATGCTCTACAAAATATTCAATCAATGAAGGAATAAAAATTTATCAGTTAAAAAAATTTGAGCACCTTAAATATGAATTGTACTTTATTGTTTATACTGAATTTTTATCGTATAATAGCTATATTCTCAGTGCTTTCTTCTTAGAATTACTAAAAGTTTTTCACCATAAATTGATCACTTCATTACTATTCTGTATAATTTATAAAAACTGCTAAATATCTTTAAAAAAATAAGTCTCTACTGCCCTTTTTAATTTAAAAATTGTTCTCTTTTGCTGTCCGCATTTTTAGACTCAAATCTCTCTTTTTTAGAATTTTCGAATAAATTGAATTTTATTGTAGTCAAGTCAGCTTCAAATTTGACAAGAAGTACAAGTGAAATAATTTAACAAGAGATATTAAAATGCTTTCTTATGCTGCGTTGGCGCGCAAAAGGTATATTGTTTTTACTATTGTTTACTTCTTCTGTGTTCTCTTTTTTATAATAAAATATATCAATTTAGATAAGTTGCACTGTACTAACTCCAGCCCAAACGTTGTTCTACGCTATTCCATATCGTCACTTAACAAGCAACACCACTTATCTCAATTTTTCAGTTTCAAAGAGTGGAAATAAAAAAAAAGAAACTGAATTTTTTGCAACCAGTAAACAAATATTTTTTAATTTTTTTAACACCTGGTATTAACATGAGACCGTATATTTCTATCATATGTGAACAAATTCAGAAATAATCGTTAGTGGTTGAGAAAAATTCAATTTTTTCTTCCTCTTTGATGCTTCGAAAAATTGAGATACGTAGTGTTGCTTCTTAAGTGACAATATGAGCTTCTTTCGGTGTTGAGAGAATTTCAACCTCTGAAAATCTGGAGCGATAAGGAGCCCGTTGTGGCTTACCTGAAGTGATGTGTGCGATCTTTAACCCGTCCTGCGAGGAAGCATTTTATTAATTGTTATGTATTATTTATAAAAACTCTTAAATATTATAAAATAAATCTTTACTTGCCTTTTTAACTTAAAAATTATCCTTTTCTTTTGCTGTCGCATTTTTAGATCCAATTTCTTTCTCATGTTTCGAATTTTCGGATGAACTGAATTTTTATTGTGGCCAAGTCAGCTTCGAATTAGACAAGTTCCTCTGTACTATCCCCAGCCCTGACGTTTTATTTTACTATTCCATATGAGCTCCTTTCGGTGTTGAGAGAATTTCAACCTCTGAAAACTTGGAGCGATAAGCAGCCTGTTGTGGCTTACCTGAGTTGATGTGTGCGATCTTTAACCCGTACTGCGAGGGGTCCGCCGTGTTGACGTTGCTCAGCCTGCTGAGTTCCGCCTCCTCACCCCCCTCCGTCACATGGAAAGGTGTTGCCCTGCTCCATCACATCCTCTGTTGACGGGGGGTCAGTCCATGTGTCAGTTGGTGGAGTGAGGGGAGACTGTTCGTGGGGGTGGATGGGAAGCTCGGGATGAAAGCAACACTCAGATTCAAATGGGATGGGGCAGTATGTTCCGAATCACGAGAACAGTTATGCAGATTGCATCAAAAATTGTTTTGCAGCCCACCGCTCACATTCGAATAGGTATCTATGCGATACGCTACAGAAACCACAGTCCAGATTTGGGATACGGAGTTTTTCCACGTGAGTGGTTAATTTAGGTCTCTGAAACGTGTTTCGCCCTTAAATGCTTGAAACAGAATGCTTAATCGGTGGATGATTAAATAAAAGCTTTAGAGTTCTGTGGATTTTAGAATAATTAGATCTTGGAATTTCATGGAAAATTTGATATATTATTGCGAATTTTGGCAACCTGTGTTTTTTACAGGATTTCTAAATATCGATTGAAGGAGATGTGATACATCATGCGCTATATGTCAAATATATCAATCCAATTTAATTTTGGAATCCACTGCGCATCTTTTAGGAGGGAAGAGAACGTGACGTTACAGGTAGCGCAAGGCAACGGGCAGTTAGATGACGTACACACTTACGATTGCGGCGTGACTATGACGTCACGCGTATTAACACAGCTATAAAACCCATGTTCATTGAAAAAATGTAATCAAATTTTTGAAAAATGACATATAAGATCTCAGCAATCTTCCCATTTACTGACGGTTATAAAGTCTAGCAAGGCAATCAACTGACGAGCTGAATATATCCTTCAGCGTCAAATATTCAGCCATATTAAAATATTTACGCTGAAATAAACAAATATAAATTTATAATTACTATTCAGCCTTTTTCAAAGATCTGTGCAAACGTAAATAGCAATAAATTACAAAGTGATAAATAAATAAAGCAAATGAATTAAATTTCCTTGATTTGTCATCAATCACTACTTTACTTATTTAACCAGCGAGCATTTGGAACAACTAAAATATTTTGAAGTAAAAATGGTATTGAAAGAAAATATTTTGGTTGGAAAGGAACTGTAAGTATGAAAAGCACGAATGCTAATATCTAAAAATCAATTGAATGTTTCTTTTAGGCATTTGGACTGCAAGGAAGTTTTTTTATTTTAATTTATTTGTTTTTTAACAGTTTAATATTGACTTATATGAGAAAAAACCTTTTCTTACGAGCCGCAGCTTTAAAGCTTTATAATAATTCATTTAAATTATTTAACTCAAATTTTTAACAGATTAAACCGAAAGTACTGTCATAAGAAAATAAATGCAAAAATCATTTTGATTTGCAACCATACATTAACTGCAGTGAAAAGAAGCTAATTAAGTTATTATTATTGCTTTTAATTCCTCATAATATTTACTGTGCATATTCATAAATTATTAAGAGCAGTTAAAATGATATAAGTAAGGTTTAAAAATTAGGCTAAGCTATATTCGTCACTGTTAGCGTTTGCTGAAGCAATTTTTTTAATTTGTTTGTTCCGTATATAAATTGGTAAGAAAGATATAGTTCATTAAATTAAAAATATCTCAATTTTTTTCTAAAATGAAGAATTTAATTTTTTAAAATTACAGGAATATTTATTAGAAAAATAAATTCTGCGTATTAAAATTGAAAATGTGATTATCTAAATTATTATGGCACGGAAATATTTGGCCCCGGAAAAAAAAGCTGAGACGGATTAATGTCCGCAAAGATTTTAAAAGTCTGAATGTCGTGTTTTTATTTTTTTCCCAAATATATTATTTTAGAGCCACTGATTCAAATAAGATTGTCTTTATATTAATCCCTTGACCTACGAGTTTATTTAACCTCCCAATAAATGACACATTTTATTTAGGACAATTATCAATATTTCAAACTATATAAGAATATAGATGGCACCTAAGACACTTCAGCGTGTCTAAGTAACTTTTGTTTTTAAATTAATTGCTACTTCGATTTAATTATAGATTTAAATATCAAAAATTTTGTAATTCTATAAGCAATTCAAACACTCATTTTGTCGGAATGAGGTGAAATATACGAGGTTCAGCTCTTATTGAAAATCACACAGATTCAATTTGAAAAATGATTAATATAAAGTTCCTTATCACCCTTTCTTCAGTAGAATATTTGAAGAAAATCAAAGCAAAATGAAAAAATGTTCTTCCATTCCGTTATAAAATTTCTTCTGAGATGGATAAACGTTTTATTTTAAACTGTAATTTCCATTCGTATATATTTTTAAACATCCACCAGACAAAAGAATATCCATTTCAAGAACTAGAGGAATGTTCGGTTGATTCAGCATTACCTTAATCCATTTAGTAGGCTCGAATGGGTCGCACGAAAAAAAGTATTCGAGAAAAGGATTGATTCGATTGAATTATTGAAACAGAGGACTATCGAAAAAAGTGTGCAAAAAATGCACACGTGACGTCTGTCCACATCCTAATTGATAATGGTGAGAGCTGGGGGAGAGCTAATGCGAGAATGCCGTGCACCAAACATTGAAAAAAAATGGATTTCGTTTCGTACGTCAACGCCTCTCAATGCGATCTCGATTTGGAAAAGAACCGAGACCCTGTTCCTCCCCCCCTCCATGATTAATCACAACTTTTTCCCTGCCTTTGAAAAAAAATAGTAAAATTCTTTTGTTAAAGACTATTAAGCGGAACAAGCACTTCTGAATAATTTGTAAATAAAATATATCGCTATTTCGGTTGAGGAAAGGACGGAGTGAACTTCTATTATTTAAAAATCTGTCGATTTTTTTTCTTTGAATTTTTAATGATTTTCGTGAGAGCCGTATTGTGATTGTAACAGCCTATTTTTACAGGTAAATGGGAATTAACTGACAGTACGTGACCGGTGAATTTTTTACATAGTTTCTGTGAACAAGACTTTGCTTAAAATATCACATATGCTGTTGATATCTATGAGTTGCAGAATCTATTTTAAAAACACGTGAAATCAGTGCATTTCACTGTTGTGAAATGCTGTACTTTAACGTAGGGTTCAGCACTGGGTTTTAAGTTTATTCATAAAACTGATGTAATAAAAACCGATTGCATGTAAATAATATTGAATTTACTCGAAATAATGAGAAGATAATTAATTGACTTTGCTTAAAATACCGCATATGTTGTCGGTATCAATGAGTTGAAGAATCTATTTTAAAAACATGTGAAATCAGTGCATTTGGCTCATGTGAAACGGTGTACTTTAATGTAGGGTTCAGCACTGGGTTTTAAGTTTATTCATAAAACTGACGTAATAAAAATCGATTGGGTATGAATATTATATAATATTAAAATAATGCTAAGAGAATTGATTGACTTTGCTTAAAATACCGAATATGCTGTCGCATTTGACTGATTTGAAACAGTATATTTCGGTGTAGGGTTAAGCACTTGGATTTGAGTTTATTTAATAAAAACCGAATGGATATAAATAATATCCAAGTTACTCAAAATACTGCTAAGAAAATTGATAGCAAATGAAAAAATTATATCTTTATTGTAGCTTTTCCCGTGCTATTAGGAGCATCACTATATCAATTTCATCTGTTGAAAGGAAACGAGTTCTTGCATTTGTATTAGTTTCTCCGTTCAACGTGCTGAATACAAACATAAAATTTGCAGACTTTTTCAAAAAGCTATTCCAAAACGGCCTGCAATGTCTTGCAATTTCTTTTTCTTTTAAATTTATTGCCTGCTGCTTTTGGTATATTATGCATCATCTAGTGATAGTAAATACTTTTCTGTTTATATCAACATTACTATTCTGGTAAAACTTTGCATTATTTATTTTTACTGGCAGCTTAGATTTGACTGGTAATTGATAGAGTGATGAGATATTCTAAACTGACAACTATCATCGTTTTTTTTAGAAACAAAGAATGTAGATGGGTTTTAAATATTTTTAAATGAAAATTAATTTGTGAAATTCATTCCTGTTATCTAAAAAATTAAATTACGAGAAATCATGCATTGCTTTCTACCCTGGACTTCTTTACGATTCCCAGGGTTTTTTTAAATTCTATGTATTTTAATAACTTCGTTCAACATGTATTTTAACTTAATGTCCCTCGCCAAATCATTTATAAATTTTATTTTGACTCTCGAATTTCAATTTCTGTGGGCATTGTGATTTAAAAACCCATCTTATTATATTCTTAAGAATTCAAATATCAAATTGCATAATCAGACAGATAATTTATATACATTTTTGTTCATTTTTTATTTTAATTAAAATATAATTCAGTCTGAATATGCCAATGCTTAGATTGGAATAACAGACGACTAAGTAAACATAAAGTTTACCAAATGAAGCGATAAAAATAAAGTTGTAAAAATATTCTGCGGGAAAGAAATGAGCCACAAATATGTGTCTTTAATTTTGTGTTCTTTTAATTGTGTTCAATCTCTTGTTTCATTTTCTTTTGTGTATATCCATGAAGTTTCTAGCCCTTCTGTTAGCGTTGGAACTTAACTTTGATATAAGAAATTGCATTCAATGTTTTCTATGAGAATAAGCTGTTCATCAAATTAAACTCTTATTCTAATAGATGGTAAGTTCTAGTAAATTTTGCTGTTTATTTTATTTAACACATGCAATAAATGTAATGGCAGAGGTTTTAAAACCAAGTACCTTAATTTCAGCAGTTCTTTTCCTATTTTGAAGTTACTAATTACTATACTAATTTAAATGGTCATTACCAAAATTGTCTATTACAGCATTAAAAAGAAAAATTAAAAAAATATTTTCATAGATGTTAAATTGTGCATATTGAAATATGTTATGTAAATGTTGAAAATTATTATGTTTATTAACACTTTTAATGTAGATTTTAAAAACCGACTGACTACATTTTCTTTAAAGTGACTATCAAAGTCGCAACTTAAAAGAAAACTTCAAATAAGATTTTGGTTGAAAAAAAATTGCCAGAAAGAGACTGTCCTCTGTTTAAGCAAAAGAAAGTGGAAAAATGAATTCTATAGGAACAAAGAATGACCATCAACGAAACATAAAAAAATGCACTCGAAGAGGCTTGCAATTTTTGAGGCCTCTAAAAGAATACCCCCTCCCCCCTTCTATCGCATCACTTGCCAAGACCCTGTGAAATGAACTTATGAAATCCGAATAAATGTAAATAAAAAACAGTCTTTTGTTGTTCCAATTTTCATGTAGAAACCATCAGGACTAATGGATTCGAATCCATTCCCCCGTTTTCTTCCCTTCAACTTGGAAGGGAGGGGGGAGAGAAAAAAGACCAAAGAAGAGCAGTAGAGAATCGGCACTTGCTTTTCCCATTCGGCACTTAACAAAGCACCATACATTGTTACTTAGCAGCCAACAATTGAAGGGACATTGCATCAAGCCTAAACTTGTTAAGTCCATCAGTTCGTCGACAGCTTAGCTTAGAATGATGGACGGCCAAGTACGCCCACCTTTTTCCAGTTTGAGAGATAGAAATAAGTCTAAAAAATATCCCACCGAGAGAGAAGTTAACTATAAATGTCGCTTTAATTTTTATTGAATGCGTAGCTTAGTCTGTTCTTGTATTTGCTTTTCTTTTGTGGATTTTCTTAAAGGCTAGAGCACTTTTTATTGTAATTTAATTTAAAAAGACTTTTGTTATGATGATATTAATTTGAGAAATGAAATTCCAATAATTAGTTTGCATAAAAATTTCTCATACGCTTCCATCCGATAAAGACTTTCAGACTCAGGACCTGAAATAAGCAGTGTTTATATAAAATCCGACTTGCGTAACACCGCGTTTCAAATCCAAATATTTCCATATAACTAATTTTCGATTTATCAAAAAAAAAAAAAAAAAAAAAAATTACAACGGAGAGTTTTCTTTGTTATTTAGATTTTTTAACTTTTGTGGAATTACACAAAAAATAATGGAACTAATTTTGTAGAATTCTACAAAATAGAACTATTAGTTTTGGATGTTTTTCAGGAATATTGTTTCTTCAATATAAAACAACCAGCTAAATAAAATTTATAATTTTTATTCTCACTTCAAATGCTACCTTTACTACAATAATGCTTCGTAATACAAAAAAAAAAATGCCCAGAAGGAAATCAGAAACTGTAGAAAGTACCAAAATTCTCAAAATCAATAAGGAATAAAATGTTTGAAAATTCTTGTAGAATAATCATTATTGATCGAGACTCTACTATTTTTACTAAAATATAAATTTTGTCACAAAACAGAGAAACCATCGTAGATGTTTTATTCAGCAAATGAGTGATAATTGTGAAAATTAATTTAGGAAGTGACTGCTTATAGATATATCGAAGAACTTTAGAAGCAGAGAAATTAGTAAATGAATTTAAAACTAGAGCATAAACTGAAACGAAGCTCATTTTATCAGAAATTTTCTAACAATAAGGTTTATGAATAAACAACAGAAAAGCAATAATTATGGCAATGAAATAAGAAGATATGTATGCAGATACAGCATTGTACGTAAACAAACGACGTATGCTTTTCGATATCATTTCTTTCCATATAAAATATTCATATTTGTAAGTTTTATAGTATTTTTATTTAAGCATGAAATAATTAGATTTAGTTGCGTATTCAAAACAGATTTATCAAAAATATCTGGTGGTACATTAAAAAGTTAAAGAAAGTATATGCGGAAAGAAATTTAGGCTTATGACAACAATTCTATAAAATATGTCCTTGATGTCTGCATCAGATTATGAAGAAGAAAGATTTTTAAATCTTTTATTAAGGTATCTGTATAAAAGCTCGCAATCAGAATCTGAGGTATATAGCATAAGAAACACTGCTTAATGAAGTTTTCATATCGATTTTAAAAAGGTAAAAAGGGGCTTTAAAACTTAAAAAAAGAGGGATGGAAATGGGATTTTTTCTAATGAAATGCAGCACAGAAAAATGCTGAGTATCTGAAAAAAGGGCAAGATCTTAAGAAAAAACTTTAAATGATATAAATTTGCTATATTGACACACCAATGTGATAAAATAGTTATGTAAAGTTTTCACGACCTTCTATCTACCCAAATTTGATAATTTTGAAACAAAAATTTTCTGACAAAATGATGCAACAACTAAAAGTTAATGACGTCTAGAAAAAACACACTACTTTTCTAAAATCAATTGTAAATGAGAATGTAATGCAGTGTATATCTTTTATTAGCAGATGGAAGAATCATTGATTGTAAGTAGCTCTATAAACAGTGAAGATATAAACCATATGTGAGTTCCCTAGTTGTCTAGCGGGTTAAAGTAGGGTATTGCATTGTTGACGATCTGGCTGCGCTTTGAATTACTAGTATTCAAAAACTGGTAAGCAGATGTGCTCTTTAGCAGCTAATTCTTCGCTGCAGTCGGACTAACTAGTGGAGGTTTTAATCCAAGTGAAGCCTAATTGCGAGCAGCAATTAGTCTTGAAAGTCCTCCAAAAAGGCAACCTGCTTCCATATATTGGAACTAAATCCGACTTTTACCTCAAGTGCTCCAAGGAGCATGGACGGCTCGGGTATAGGGGCTGCGAAACTGCAGCCCCCCCCATTCTTTTTTCAGTGCATAAATTTAATCATTCATTTAGTTTTGCATGCAATATCCGAATCCATCAATAAAACTAACTTTTGACGCTTTCAGCTGATCCGAGAAGATGGAAAAAGAGACAAGGTTACTTCAGAGGAATTTTCCCTATCCGCTGTCTTCTCGAAAGCTTTTCCCCCTTCCGGAACTATAAAATCCCTTTATACCAATTGCTTCTATTCGAGCATGCGCATTTGCAATGTGTTCTCAAAACTTTTTTTTCTCAGTAAGGCTTTTAACTAACAAGGGAACTGTAATCCCGGTAGCACCCTAGAGAGAGGGAATAACGATTCCCTATCCCGCGCGATACGGAATCGTTCTAAAGACTGTCTTTAAGGATTGTTTTTCGACTGCGGAAAAATGTTTCAGGGGCTGAAATTTGAAAATAAATAACTTTGAAAATGAATAATAAAAGAAAATCAAGAAATAATTAGTTATAAATTAGAAAATTCGTTTCTTTTTGCATTCAATGTAATTTTTCAACAGATTTTACTTCTAAATGAGGATAAGTCTGAAAAAAAATGGATTGCAAAATTTTAGCAACCCCAATATTATTCTGTGCGATACATGTATGGTTGTAAAGAAGCTCTGACTTAGGGGGTAGCTTAAAGAAACATAATTTTTTAAAGAATATCAAATACAATGTCTCTAGAGCCTGTGTTAGCCGCTCAGAATGAAATGTATGAAGTTTGAATAAATATACATCTTCTCAAAGAGCTTCAGTAAATACATTCACATTGAAAAGCACCACAGCCCATTTATATGTAGGTATAATACCATAAATTAGCCATTTTTTCCTTTCTTTCTCGAATTCGTAATGTACAAAAAGAAAGCATTATAATTGCTAAAATGTTCAACCTCTAGACTTTGTGGAATCGTCTCGTTTTAGAGCTCCCGGGGTCTTCCTCTTCCTCCTATTGAAAAAAATTGGAAATTATGCCTGTCTGTCAGTGTGTTTATGAACGTTATAATTTAAAAAGCGAAACAGCTAGAGGAATGAAACGTAGGATGATATCTCATCACCAAATTTGTGAATATAGCAAATTTTGGACGATATCCATCAAAACAATTTTTTTTTTTTGCCTGTCCGTAAGCGTCTTCATGTCATTTGATGGTCATACAAATATTGTGGGAAACGTCATTGATCATTTCGCTCGAAATAAAACCAGAAGAGCCGATTTTATTTCAAGTAGTTGTATTAATATCTATAAACAATACATTTATCTCCATATATGTATTCATTTTAACTTAGAACTTTCAATGATTTTTTTTCATGTTCAGTCGAGCTTCTAAATCCTTATAAAATGAGGTCCTTATTAATGATCCTTATTAATTTCAAGGCTATTTCACTTTGCAACTTTCAGACAAGTCTTCATTTTAAAATTTTAAAGAACTCTATTTTTTCTCAAATTAATAGGATTAAACACATTTGTAATAACCACTCTACTTTAGTTAAAGCCTTAGGTAATTTAAATAATAACTTAAAGGATAACGGTTACCCATATAGTTTCCTTAAATTTGATTTCTTAATCAAAAATAGTTTTTGTTCTGCGAAATAGTTCAAATTTTTCTTCATAGATGGAGCTGCTGGCTAGCTTCTAGATCGTCGATTGTTTTTATCTATGGCGTTCTTTTCTGCTCGGCTTGATTTTGAAAGAGGGTGAATATTTTTATCTTTCTTTTTTTTATTATGGATTTGGTAATTTGTTGGATTTATGTTCTT
Source organism: Araneus ventricosus (assembly GCA_013235015.1). NCBI lineage: Eukaryota > Metazoa > Arthropoda > Arachnida > Araneae > Araneidae > Araneus > Araneus ventricosus. Next base: position 2,150,879 of record BGPR01000005.1, read on the forward strand.
TATTTGGTGGCCGGAAGAAATTCAGACCACAGGAAGGAATAAATTTTGACCTTTTGTCATTCCTTTCTACAGAAAATTTTTCCTTTTTGAACTAATAATGGCGTGTGGTTTCTGATGAGTGCGCCATTTTAGTTCCTTTCCATTTTGAATAATTTCTAACTTTTGTAAAGTGTTTTAAGTATTAGAGAATCTTTGGTTTTTTATTCTATAGTTTTTGTTGTGTTATTTTTTAAAAAATTCTGTTGAAGCATTTACTTTTTGTTGCTGCGTTTGCGCGCAAAAACGTTTATTGTTTTCATTATTTTTCATTTTTACTATTGTTTACTTTTTGTTTCTTTTAATTTATTTTCCTTTTAATTTAAATTTCTATTACTTATAAATGAGAGTAATAGACGTAGCAAAAATAACTGTGAAAATCATTTTAAAAATTCTTAATTATTGTTAATTAAAAATTAGTAATTTCTAAATTAAAATTTCTTTATTAAAATAATTTGAAGTCAAAAATCTAATAATAATTTTTTTAATAAGTAAGTATTAAACTATTAAAAATTAGATCCTAATTTAAGATATGCAGAAATCATTAGTATGTAGTGTAGAACTTTACGTTGCAGTGCCCCCATGGTGATTTAGCACGAGCCGCCACTGCCAAGGAGCTACCTAAGTGCTCCAGTGTCACTTTGGCCAACAGAATATACCACACTTCCACTTTATCATGAGTCCGTACCTCATGGACTTGGCTATTTAGGTTAGACCTAGTGGAATTAGAACCTTCAGCATAATGAATCGATTGCTGTTAAAAGGAGACTATATTCTCGGCGGAAATTACATTTTTATTTTCGTTTTTAATTTGATGAAGTCGAATGAATCTTTGGTGTAAAAAAGGCTGAAGGCTTTGAAGGCTTCTACCATTCACAACCACGCATCAAAGTTTCCATGTGATCTTAGAAGAAGTCTTATTGGCAGAAGAGCCTTTTTAACATCAATATAGCAGTTCTCTGCTAGATGTCAGAAGTCCCCTTTTAACATCAATCGATTCATATTTTAGTTAACAGTATTAATATCATCACATAATGATCTTTCCACACTTCTCTCTTAATCATTTTCTCTATTTTCTATACCACAAAAAATATTTCAGGAAATTTAATCAAGTGATCGAGATGAAAATTCTGCATCACATATTCACTTTATTATTGCTTGTGAAGAATCGTCGTATTGTGTATGCTTCAATAATAGAACAAAGTCGCGACTTATTTATGTAACATGTTATAACGTAATCTATTAACCGAGTAATGCAACATAGTTTTCTAATTTGCATCTTTTCTGTACTTGCAGTTTTCAAAACAGGACAGATGATTTTGTTAATTTGTCCTGCAATAATGTTTCTACTTTCACTTTATTACATGTTCACAGGCAAACCATGACGGTTTGGAAGTTACATAAGATTTTGCACGTCAAACTATGTGGATCTTTGCAGACGATTTGAAGAATAAGAGTGGCAGTATTTTTGACTCTTCTGATAAGCTTTCTCATAGCTCCATTAGCTATTATTTGATTAATATCAATTCTTAAGTTCCAAGTGATCTTTGGTCTTCGGAAGAATATTTCAGTTGTTCAACAGAAAGTAAAAGAATAAAAATTCGACCGAAAGATTTCCCACGGCTATACTGGTATTGGTAGAAACATTCAAGAGCTTCAAGTTCAAGCCTATTCTCACACACTGGATGAAGACTTGGTAGAAATAAGTTATTAAGGTTTTTTTCATCCTCCAAACATGGAATTGCTTTTCTGTGTAACTACTTCATCAAAGAACTCGCGACACTATCATCAACAGATCGAGCATTTTGATCATCACCACAATGGTTGCAAGAAATCCACATCATTAGTTTGTAAAGTATCTCGCCAATCATCCCACACGTTCTTCCATCATGTACAATACGAAGAAAGGTAATGATTCAGTAGAACTGTGGCCAGTTGAATTTCCATGATATTCTTAGTTTCTTGCTTTTTCCATTCTTGTATTGCTTGCTTTCTACCTATTCAGGGCATTAAAAACTATCCAAGATCTTCCTGAGCTAATTCATATCAATATTATCAAAGAGAATGTTACAGAAGTTAGATTTTCTGCTGCTATATACATACATTTTTTTAAATAACATTTCAGAGAAGTTCAAACTTTAGAAGTGGTAAAGTATTAACTATTAATTCTTGCTTCTGTAGCTTGCTTTCTACTCATTCAGAAGCATTAAAAACTATTCAAGATCTTCCTTCTCTAATTCATGGAAATATTGTCAAAGAGAATGTCGACATAAGTTAAACCATATCCTACTACGAACGTGTATACGCACCCTACATATACCTACGTACTATTAAACGTGTTTTTTTTTGTTAAATAGCATTTTACAAAAGCTGGAGATATGGAATTGGAAACGTACCACTATCAAATTTTGCATATCTTAGACTTAAATAATATCAATTTTAGAAAGGTTAAAAATATTTGGGTATCATAAAGTCATTATTAATCTAATGCTACATTTATATTTTATTTACCTAGAATCCTTATTACTATGTTGATATTCCTATGTATTTTAAACAGTACATTTTCATCTATCAAAATATGTCAAGAAACGTTGACATCTTAAAATGAAAGAATAAGATAGAGAGAAAAGTCATCTTCTCAATATAAAAATCGCTGAACATTTATATGCTTACGTTAGACGAGCTACACGTTTATGTTTAAGGTTCATAAAAGGATCACATGATGCAGGGAAAAAGATTCCAGAATTTTTTTAAACTCTCAGTTCTCTCACATTGAAAATTTTAAGATGATGGAAATATCACAAATACAAAAAAAGATGGATATTCGTGCATTTTTTTAGACAGAGCGAACACGTTCTCTCAAAGTAAATTATACATAGTTTCCAACCATATAATAGGTTATTAATATATAACTGCTAATATTCAGAACTATTATTTATAGAAAACATATTTAAGCATGTAAATTGGACCGTACAAGGCATGCCTGAAATTACAAGACTGGAAAATTGACAGTGAAACAAAGCCATTGATGTTTAATAGTTGAAAAGTTAAACGGCATTTCTTTGTAGTTCCATTCCTACTTCTTGCGAAATTTCGTCGATATAGAATGCAAAAATTAATAATTTTTTGTAATGTTTAAAACTATAGAATATAAAATTAAAAGGAGGGATGAATATTTCTTTTCTTCGTCATTATTTAATGTCATTTGTTCTTTCAAACTTTCTGAACAACATCCGTCATATCATCTGAAATTACAAAATTTGAAAGCGGATGTTATATGAGATGGAAAGCAGTTAAATTTGTGTTATTGGTGCATTTAATCCCAATAGTACTTTTTAACAAGCTTCTAATTGATAACTACCTGACAGTCTATCATTTGAGACGAGTTTGCAAAAATATTGAAGATACATATATAATTATATAAAAATGATATAATCACTTTTATTATGCGAGACAATAACTTTTAAATATATTATGCGAAAACGTATTTCAAATTTTATTCACAACGTTCTGAAAATTTGTCAAAATAAAATTTGCTTAAATACAAGATGCATCAAATCCTTAATATGACATTTGATATGATTGTAAATGCTAGTAATTTTAATGACCTAAAGTAGATACTTTTCGTTACTTTTCATTAGCAGTAACAACCTCTGGGTTTCGAGATAATATCCGAAAGATTCAATACACATTTTAATGCAACTTCTTTAAACGAATTCCAAATTTGTCTTCTTCTCCCAATATATCGAATAAACAATGTCTGAAATATTTGGACGAAAATTTACAAGAGATAAGTTGAGAAGTATTTCATTCAAGTCATTCAAAAGGTTTCGTTTTACATTACTACTGAGATATTATGTAAAACTTTTTTGCATATGCTTCCAAAACCACATAAGAAATGTATGCATTAGTCAATTTCCAGGATGACCTCCAGATCGTCCAATTTCATCTCGCCAAATGTGTAAGCCCTGCACTGGGAACACTGTCATCAATTCAGTCCCATAACAACCCGATTCGCGAATCTAAGTATACCTGCGTCTGTTCGCAGTTATTTCAAGCGTAGCGTTCACAACCTGAAATTACTGACCTTATAACTCTATCACTGTCTTCTCGACTGCATCATTATTGGTAGTAAAATTCCTCTTATGCCGTACTTGCTAATTTAATTTTAAACTGAAACACTAGTGTCTTAAAGTTCAGCGGCCTTTTTCTTTTTTCCTGAAGATGCAGTGCGCAAGCAGTAGAAGAGAGTTTTCCTCGCGTCCAACTTTCAAATCCTTCCCACAAACCCCTTTTTACGTATTTATTTGTTTATGATTATATCCTGCTTTGCTATGATGACCTGATACGACCATAAGAGGAGGCAAAGAAACGATTTTATTATCCTCAAATCTCACATTTCTCAAAGTCAAGTATTCCAATGTCCTCATAATTTCAGATGGATGGATGTTATTGCAGTCCGACTCGATCCCATACCTATTGGAAAAAGCATTGTAAAACCATCTAGAAGCTTTTATCTTTTTTATGGGTCTATAACAGAATGGTAAAGGAAATGCAATGGAACTGAGATGTGCTGTACATATCTATTTCCCCATTCAAAGTAGTTTCCGGACCAACTTTTATACTGCTTTTTTAACGAAATGTCTTGTTTCTCAGGAGCGAAATGCTCGCTTTTTTCTATCTATATTTTTTATATTAAACTTTTGTTTCAATGTGTGCGTGAACTTTTGTTTGAACAACAACATCATTATCGGAAAGACATCGGACCTTCAAAATCGTAGGTCACCCAAGAGTACATTTATTTATAAAAAATTAAAACAACACAGAACGGGAGCATACATCAGTTCAATGTATACTATTATTAACTTGCTTTGTTGTTGTCTTCTCAGATTAGCGTCTTATTTTAGAGCTAAAAGAAGACTACTGTAGTCAGGCCTCAAAATTTTGAATTGAAGTCTGTTGTGGAAAATAGTTGAGACGGAAACACTCTCTCCAAACTTTCATGCTACCCAAATGTTGAGTCATTTGAGTATCAACAGATTTAAATGTCTCATTCCCTGTCACGCGACGAATGTTCGGTGAAATCGAGATTCAGATGAGAGTTTTATTAATAGCAAAACTGACACCAGAATGTTAATAAATATGAACTTCCTTTTGATTACGTATTGAAATTCGAATATCTCAGTTTCATATCACCTAAGCATGGTCGTTAATAACGTAATTAATTTCTTTGAATGTAGTATCATGCAGATTAAATATTGATTAGATCAGAAAATATCTCATCCAATTTAAAAATAACATTTTCTGAGAATCAACAGAGTAATTTTTATAGTCATATTTAATAAAATTCAACAAACTTTTTCCAGAATTACATAGAGTTTAAGATTCCAGTCTTACAAACTTTCATTTGAAAAGCAAAAGCTTAGGAAATGATTTTTTTTTACATATTAATAAAATATCTGAGTATATTATAGTATATTGAAATAAAAAATAAAAATCCAACACCATATTATCTCTTATTACTCCTCTGAATAACTTCTTCACTTTTATTAAGAATTTTATTTTTTAATTAATAATGAACACTAACAGTTCTGAAAGAGATTTGATAACTATCTGTCAGAATAAATGCACGGGTTCATAATTTGCTAATTTAAAAAACAGTCAATAAGTTAATTAATCATATTAACATATAACAATATGGTAAAAGATCATTTTTATAGAAAACTTATTTAATGTATCGAGTGATGATACCTTCAAATCATGTATGCCTTTGCAACAACGGCGATATTGTTGGCATTGGATATGTTAGAGTAAGGCACGAAATTTCATTTTTACTGTCCCTCTTAAAGAAAATGTCTGGCGATACAGAACTAGCTTGTAATTTTTCCTCCGGCATAAGTTTTCCTGTGTATGACGAGTGAAGAGTGCAAATGTCCTGAAATATCTCCATTTTCCGCAGTTCTGTAAGCTCTTGTTGGAAGCCTGACCATTGCAACTCTGGGATTATCGATTTCTCCCCATTTTTCTTACTACTGGAGCCGCGGCGGTTGCCTAAATTAAGAAACCCTTTACTCCATGTTGAACGTGACCGGATGGGGCTAGAATTTAGGTTCATCGTTTCGGTAGCCATCGTTTTGTAAGCGCCCACCCTCCTTTAATTTTTTTCCTCACCAACATTACCTCTTGCACTTAATACAAGGTTCTCACGCCCGCCAACGATATCTAACAGCATGAGAAAGGGACCAGGTGTGCCTTCTTTCGGATGAACCTCACGTCTGCAGCGTTCGTTGGATACTTTTACTTTGGTATTCGATTATTTTTCCTTCACGGGGAAAGCACGTGACGGGGTTATTTTATGTCCCTCCCTTCGAACAATTCAAATTCCTTAAAACACTCATTTGGTTTCTTTTGTAACTCTCACTGGAATAGACTTGTAAACATTTTATTTGGTGGTAGTTTTAGAGACTGTTCGGTGCCAGTTTTAGTACAGTTGCGTGATATGATATAACTAGGCACAGTGCTTGCCCAGTTCTCGTAGTGAAGGAGGAAGGATGGATTAATATACTTGATTGCTGCATTCTCATTCTCTAGTGGGTTAAGCAAATGAACTGAAAGGTACATGCATATTATTCAATTAAACGGATTGCAGTCGTGTAATTTACAGTACGACTCACGAAATCAGATTTGAATTGTATAAGGGAGCATCCTAAAAATAATCCCTCTATGCGCTTCCTTAACATCCAAATGAGCTCCAAGAAATATATGCCTACAGAATACCAGGTCTAAAGTAGTCTAGAAGGAAGTACATTGTATAATCGTCTTGTTTTGAAGTAACACTAGGGAAGAATTCTAGGTCAATAATTGAACAGCTTCACATTTATTATAAAGCTGGCATATAAAGTACAAATACCGGACACCTTATATACTAACAAGTTAACCTGAGTAGATAGGTTTGTACCATGTTTCAAGACGGCTAGTCAACCAAATAATTCAAAAGTATTGGGATTGTATTCATCGTAATAACTTCTATCAGTGCAGATTGCAACAAACCATTCTCATAAGTTTTGAGTACAATAAACAAGAAAATTCATGCAATACTTTCATGTTTCATTCTGGGGCTTCAAATATAATACAACCTCAAAGATGAATTTAAAACAAGAAATTGCGTAGAAGCATCCACTGTCAAAGAATCCTAAAATAGTTATCTAAGGGAATAATTATCACAAAAACTGAGTTCGAATGGCTCTCATAGAGGCAGCGGCAGTTTGTCAGTTAAGGTCACTACTCTAGTAGGTCGAATATATTAATAAAAATGCTAAATTTTGGTATTTTTCCTATAAGAACTTGTATTATTAATATTTTGTTGACAGGTCATGAGAGTAAATTCGTCTTCATCGTTTTACTTATTGCTGATATTTTTGAATCGAAAATTAGAATTAGAAAATAAATTAAACCTTTAAAGGACAGCAATTTATTCGCAAAAAAATGTCTAATACTAGCATAGTTATTCTAGCGTTATCCTTTCTGAATTTGCATCTATTCCAAAAAAAAGTTAACAAATTGTTCAAAATTTGCTGCTGAATTATGAGTTACAGAAAAATCCGTGGATAAAAATATTAACGAAACTATGAAAAAGATTGAAACATAGCTGGATAAACTTTAATGATCAATAAACATTGCGATTTCTATTGTTAAATAGATACAGCACACATTAATAAACATGCTTGCTCGTGTGCACGAAACTTAAATACAGTTTTTATGGGAAATATATAAATAGACGCTAGATTTATATATAGGATTAAATATATACTGTTTAACTGCGCAAAGGTTACTGGGTACGAACATCCTACTACTAAACTACAACCACAACGCGAAGTCGACTCCTAAGCAATACCTCACTTTTCCTCATCTCATTGCATCAATATGAAGACATCGGATTTAGGAGACGATTAAGCTCAAAAGCAATGAGTTATGAGCAATGAGCAGGGCTTTATGGTGCACAAGTCAGACCTGACCATGCTGCGCCAAAATAATGATATCGCTTACAAGTAATTGGACTTTTAGTTGAATTGGATTCGAAATCGCAATCTTTCTATCTCGAGTCCTAGACTATGCTGTCAAACCACCACGTCTTCAATCTGAGCATAAAGTCCACATGTGGGGTTGGTTATGTGAGTTAATTGGCGCAAGGGCCACTTTGGCTAAGCTGCGCCATGCATCATACCACATATAGGGAGAAGAGACATTGCTTCACTGTCACATTCCCAATCTGTGAATAATGTGGCGCAGCATCGCCAAAAATGGCTATTGCGCCATAAAAACCAACCCAACCTAATCTGAGAATAAAGTCCATGTATAAAGAGATGAAACACTTTTGTTATGGATTTTACAAACTTTCCCGGAATATGTCAATGATCTTTCTTTTATCAAAGAAAATTGCCACTTAGATATGTTTAATACTTTTTTTTTTCGTTTCAGAAACAGCTTTGCAAGGAATCTATTATAATTTTTTACAAATTGGGTTTTCCTAAAAACCATTGCGGTCTTACAGGAGGTCCGTATACTTAGCAGACCTTCACAATTATCAACAAAATATCTTCTTCGGGAAACGTGATTTAACGGTGAAAATTAGGCCGGTACGTTTCATGTTTCTCCAATGGTCTTAGATGTGTCTCTCTATGCTTAAATCATTAAAACATCACTTCGTGCTTAGTGTGAATCATGTCTGAAATGTTTTTGTTTTCCGATCAATGAGTCATGAAGTCGTGATTCTAAGCACTCATCTGAAACACAGAGAATCAGATGATACCTGTATGTTAGTTCAAAAGTATCTAAATGAGATCTTGCGTGCCAAACAAACTCTTTTATGTTTCTTAAATAAATATATCTGTAAAAAAAAATGAACTATAACATATACAAAATTCTTCCTCAAGGATAGAGGTAAAAGCGCTATGGAATGCCAAATTCTCAATATTTTTAGAATTAGGAAAAAAGAAAAGGAAATTTTCGGTAAAACTATTATTATCTTAGTTATCAAATACAGTGGGACTTAACTAATTCTAAGCTAACGGATCCGACAGTAAAAATTCGATTTATTCAAAACTTCGGATTCAGAAAAACTGGATCTAAAAATGGTAGTAAAGATCTATTTTTAATATTGAACAGTTTTAATAAATAATATGTAATTAATAAATAAAATGTAATTTTAATAAAGTAATAATAATTATGATTTAAAATTTTTTTAATTTTAAAAATAATGATTTCAGTAAATAATTACTTTTAATTAAAAACAGAATATAGCACCTTAAATACAAATGTCAAATAAAACTTCAAAACAAATACAGTAAAAAAATATGTTAAAATGTTTTTAAAAAGTGAGAATTTTTTAATTGCTTTTTTGACCGAATGCATTGTACAAAAGGAAAGTCCGCGAGTGAATAAAGGGTATTAAAAATTATTTACTTATGATCAGAGAAGACATAAGTAAGTAGGATTTAATTAACGAAAACAATTCAAAAATAAAATAATTTTCCACAATTTTCAGTTTTGATTTGAAATAAATAAAACAAATTCATATTACAAACAATATTTTAACATTTTTTAATAGGAAACTCAAGAGACCAGAGGAAAAAAAAAATTTCTATGAATTCGAAATAAAAATGCTTGAATTATCCAAGTATTACTGCATAGTACGGTATAAACACGACTTCCTGAATAAGTTTTCTAAAAGTATTAGTATAAATGAATCAACCGTTGAAATATGGAAGATCTGCAGAAGAACCGCAAAAATATATTGAAAAACTAAGAAAAAAATTTAAGTAAAAGAAAATTTAAAGTAAATCTTAACTTCTCTGTTTTCTCTTCTAAATTTCTCTGACTTTGACACATCAAAATGTTTAAAAAAAATCACCAAAATTTAAATAAACCGGAAAGAAAGGAAATTTTCCACGAGATAAAATTCATTTTATAAATGATTTTCTTTTCATTAAAAATTTTCTGAATTCTTCAAGAATATATTTCCCCTGTGTGTGTTCCAGAAGCACCCCAATCTGTTAAAATTCATCTGATAAACAAATAGTACTTTTTTTTTCTTTGAATCTTGCATTTCAGGTTAATGAATTCAATTCTTATATATAAAAATGTATAAAAATAATATTATAATTATAAGTACATAAGTAAAATTTTAATTATAAGTATATAAGTAAGATTATAATTATAAGTATATAATTATAAAAACTTTGATTTTGATTGTTGTTTTGCATTCAGACTGTTTATGTTTCAAACAAACAACTTTTACAATAATTTGTTTAATGTATCTCCTTATTATTGCTTTTCTTTCATCAGGTAAAACTTATGATTTACGTATGTTAGACTTTCGGAAACTTTCGGCCATATTTGAATGGTTGAGCTGTGAATTTGGTCTACAAGTAGCTACTATTCGTTTTACATATTGTAACATTTTTCAGATGAAGTACAGATCTCCTTCATGACGAAAATACATTGGATAAGATTTTATTGATATTTAATTCACATCCATATCCACAAATAAATTAATGAGGTAAAATATTCAGAAACCAGAGGAATTATTCTCCCCTCGACTTTCTCGTATACTAACACAATATGGCGTGTTTTGTATTTCCCTTCGTCGTGAAGTGAAGAGAATCGAATATGCATTTTTGACCTCTTCCCTAAGACTGAATGGGTCCAAAACTTGATACTGATCTAGAATTTAGGAGTCAGCATTAAATACCTAATTTCATTTGTCTAGCTCTTCGCATTTTTGAGTTTGGAGCTCACATCAACACGGGTGGAAGGAAAGATTTCGTCAAAAATTTGACAGAGATCTACAATTTTGGCTTAAGGCTTGTCTCGTAGAATTAAAAAAAAATGCTTTTTCCAAAGAGATGGCGCTGATGTTTACTAGTTTGTGATGTCATCTTTTTTTATCAAATTTACAGCCTTTTTGCCAAGAAGGTAATAAATGGTACTCAGAATAACGGAAGGGTTCCCTACCCCATGAAAAAACCACAATAACAACCCATTTTCTTACATTTCAAAAGAGAGCCCTACTTTGCCTTTGGGTACTACGAAAATACTATACTTCGGAGCTAAATTCAGTTGCCTAACTTGATCCTTTTTTTTTTTATATAGTTTTCGTGTTTACAGACAGACGAAAATAATGCCAAAAATAATTTTTCAGGCACAGGAATGTATAAAAACATGGAAATGTTTCAAAATCTCGAGGCAAGTTCGTTGACGATTACAATGCTTTCTCTCTGTATTCGTAGCATAGGAGAGAGAAAAATTAGAAGAAATGATGTTTTTGTTTTAATTTTTTTAAATTTTTTCGGGAGGGATAGGTATGCCAATTATGCAATGCAATTATCGCTTCTTCTAAAAATGCTTATGGGAAGAATATATCGTCTGGAATATTTTCGGGGAAACTGGCCTACACTCGTGTGGCACACAGTGGAAAACTAGGGAAACATCCACTCACCCAATCATCTAAGGGCCGGTACACACATGCTATTTGTGTCGGACAAATCATTACTGGCAAAATGCCGTAGAAGAGATTAGCGGCTTGAAGTAAAGTGACAGTAGTTGGTTAGTACACACATACCTCCCGTCGAGCTACGATGCCGGAAAAGTCATTAACGACCATTTTGATTGTCATTTTCCCCTGAGGTCGGAGAGAAATTGGACCAGAACTGGAGGTATGTGTGTACTACCCAATTGCTATCAATGTACTTCAAGCCGCTAACCGCTTCTCTGGCAGTTTATGTCGCTAATGACTTCTCCGACACAAATTGCATGTGTGTACCGGGCCGGAAGGAAGTTGTTTAACTTCACAAACATAGCTCCGTGTTGTCTTGCGGTGTCTTTCATTCTGCAAGAAGCACAATGGATTCAAAATTAAATTGACACGCATCCTCACGGGGACATGAATTAACTCCATCACGCTAGTTAAGCGTGCTACAGGCCTCGGATCCACAGCTGAGCCCGTTCAAGAGTACTTGCGGCTTTACCTTAACCTGAGAAGCCACTGTCTCAGATTATTCAGATAATCGTTTCACTTAAACAAGATTGAATCATGCTTACATCTATTAATATAAAAAAATCCCTGCTTTTCTATTATGACTTATTAAATAAAATATTTATGTGACAATAAATATTGAACGATATATTAATGAATAACCTATTTATCATTTTAAAATTCAAAACAGGCCGTTACCAGTATTGGGCTGAATATTTAGTATATATAGGGAAATTTAACGTTCATAAAAAAATCTCTCTAGGACTGAAATTTTAAAATACAATAGGTTCAAAAATGCTGATTCTATCCATACTTCGAAACGATCTGAATTATAAATTCAACTACTTTAAATAAAAATTACTTGAGATTCCAGTAACTCATTTCTGAATTATTCCCTTGATTGTATCTGTAAAATAAGTGATCTACGTTGCTGTTTTAAAAATGAATTTGAATTGCCTCTTTAATTCATGAGGAGGTTCTTTTAAATGAATCTCATTAACCTCAATTTGATGCAATTTTTTAGTATGTCTTTGGATCTTTTGAAATCTCTTTATTTTTTATAGCTAATTGATTAAAAGTTCTTCCGTAGTTTATTGCATGAATATATTGCGTGAACTGATAATAATGCTATTCTTCTAATTATGTTAAATTATGTTCTAATGCATTTTTAGACATTTTAAAACTTTTTTTTGCGTATTTGTCTTTATTGTTATAGATTTAAGGATTTATACTATATTATGAAGTGTAGGTAAATAAAAATCTGATTCATTCCTATTCTTAGAAATATTTTCAATTCTTAATAACACGACAAAATTTCCATACTAAAATTATATTCACTGGAGTTTTGGTTAATAAAGTTGAATCATATCATTTTTGTCGAGCCTTTGGCCTGGCTGTGTAAGACACAGAAAAATGGCCTCCAGTCGGGCAGAAGTAGTAGATTCTAAGTTCGAAACATGGCCGGGTTCATATTTAGCAATATCTCGAAAACTGGTGTACTGAATGGGCAAAAACTGATACCCTGTTATCTGCTTAGAAGATCTCCTAGTTTCCTTTATGTGCAACCAGTCCATCGTAAAAGACAGAGTATCCTCGAAAAAAGAATACCCTATATTATAATGCTAGAAGTAGTGATGATCTCCTATGAGGTGCTATTTTCAAAAGGATCATTACCTCTTTTATCTGAAGTATCAAAAGGCTGAATACATGAAATGGTGAGAAAGTTATAACTAGCAATACGTATTTTAGCTTTAAAATTTTATAACGATTATATGTCTCCTAATATAATTAACTTAGTTGATGAATGATTGCATGTATTCTTCCCATATGATAAATTCATGCCAAAGCAGTACTTAAAACATCAATGCCTTTTTCGGATTTGTGTTGTTGAATAGTAAGCCAATCGAAAATAAAGTTAATTCGACTGTCTTTAAATAAGTTTTTTATTTTTTTATTTTTAAATCTTTTCAAGAGTATGGAATTGAGGGAACCAATACATCAATCGAAATTATACTATAAAATTTGCTTTGACAAAATACATCAAGAGCAATCAATCGCATAAATTTGCATTCATTAGAAAGTTGAAAAACCGCAAAGTATTAAAATCGTGACTGAATTTGAGAAAGATAAGACAAAAAATGCAGTAAGGAAACATCGACAGCCAATTTTGACGACTTTTAATGAAGTCATTATAGTGTGTTATCGTTAAAGATATCTTCAAGAAGATCTATAAGATACTCCATATCTTTATTAGAAAGCTGCAGACTCAAAGTTTAGTGAAAGTGGTTGAAAGACTTACGGAAAGACGGGTTGCAGATTTAAGCTATTCGGCTACATGACTGCTTTTGATTTTCTTGCCATAGTAACCGAATTGAAATAAGAAATTCGATTTAATGCCTTTTTATAGCATCATTAGTATACTTAAAACATACAATGATGCTTCTTTAACATATTCTATGCATTGTTGTTTAGTAACACCAATAACTTTTATTACACAGACAGCACGAAGAATCTTTATTAATGCAAAAATTCTTGATATTATACACTAGAACTTTATTGAACAAATCGTTTATAATCTACTTACTTAAATGAACCGTTACGTCTTACAGACTTTCAAGAAGCACTTTAACCAATTTACGTTCATCTTTAAAACTCCTAACAAAAAAAGACTGGGTATTATCAGTAAATAACACAAGTATTTCTTGTAATCCGTTTTATATTGCGCTGAAAATTATACTCACATGAAAGAAATTTTTGGCCTAGCTTAGCTAAATCTGTCATTCGCTTCTTTAAGCTCTGCATTCAAAACCCATCCATGAAAGTAGTCATATCATTTTGGTTTAATATTCTTTGGACAAATATTAAAAATAAATAATAAAATTTAAAAATGACGAGAAGAATTGAAATTTATAAAGCAGAATTATCATCAAATTTTTGTTCATTCACTTTCAAGAAAAAATAAAAAAATAAGGAATTCTAACCACTTATAAATATTTAACCCTCCAACATCGGTATATTTTAATATTTATTCAAATGCAACACTTGCATTTTTACAACAAAACGAGCTAATATTTACTTGCAATAAAACGATGTTAATATGTTGTTACAGACTGATTTAAGAGCTTTTTATTACAACATAATAAAATACATTTAAATAACTCAGTAATAAGAAAGCTCTCGAAATTGTATAGAATAATAGAGGAATGATTTATGCTCTTGCCGACACAAGAGGGTTAATACTCTTTCTAAAAATGAGTAGTAGACTTGCAAAATCTAGTGCTAACTTAGAGAAAATATTTTTGCTTATAAATGACTGTTTTAATTTTGAAATCTTGATGGCCGTTTAATTACAAATGTTACACATAGATAGATAAAATATAAGTTGCATTAAAAAGAATACTTCTTCTTATTTTAGAAACAATGAAATTAGCGTTTCTTCAATCAGATACAAAGAATAATATCTTGTTTAAATAATATTGCAAATGCAGAAAATATTATAAATGTTATTGTCTCACAAAAAATTCAAAAATGAATAAAAAATAAAATCTATCTGTATCCTGAAGTTTCAAAAAGTTAAACACTTAAAATGTTGTATATTTATAATCAATGAATTTTTATTGCGCATTACCATTATTTTTCAAAATGTGATATTCAAAGGTTGCTATTATGTATTCTTAAACTTGAAGAAAGGAATAACTTATGTCAGATGAATTAAATTTAATATATCTGCTTTCATTTTCTGTTAAGATTCAATTGAATTTTATGTAAATTATACATGAATTTATCATAATAACCTCTTATCTATGCTTATATCTTGGCGAAAAGACGAAACTTTGAAATGCGGTAGCGGGTGCATAAAATGAAGTATGAAATATTTGAAATGCTAACAAACTTACTTTCAATATATTCTTATTAGTGATGATAACGGTAAAACACTTTAGGCTTGCTTTGAAACTTATCATTCACATTTTCTAGATGGTTTAAAAAATATCATGCGGGGTTTTTTTTTTTTGAAAATTTCAATTAAAACCTTCCCAAAATTCTAATCCTCCATTAATTTCCTCATTAAAATTAATGTAATGTTTGATTGGATTGATTAGTTTAGAAATTAAATTTCTAAAATGTTCCTCATTGGAACCAAAAATATATGATTATTATTAAAAGTTAAATAATTGATATAAATTTCATTTAAAGATAGAAATCCAAAATTATTCCTTGTCTTCTTCTTTAATAATATGTAGGAAAGAAAATAAATTCTATAAAATACAATTCTCCTTCAGGACAAATGCTAAAATTGTTCCATCTCTACTAATTAAAATTATAACAAAATATGAAGAAAATTAAAATATTTATTAATGAAAAAGTAAATGTTATAATTAACTTTAAGCAGCAAGCAATTCGTGTAGGGGAATCCAAAGTTTATAAAGAATATATATTTTAACCATCCTGCGCTCATTTCTATAATCCCAACCGATGCTGCACAAGCATTTTTTAATTGATTACAAATTAAAAAAACGTGCAGACATCATATAAATATGTTTCCTAAATCCAGAATGACATAAAAACTGATTTCTTCATTGATAAGCCAAAAAACAAGCAATTACTTTTGAAGAACTTCCCTCTTTAAAACGTGATAAGAAAAATAAAGTCAAAAGAACTCATTTTAAGGTTGATAATAAAGTAATTCAAAAGAAAAGAAGCCATAAGTAGGAGAAGAGAAAAAAAGATATAGTAACAGGCAAGAAAGATACGAGATCGGATTCATTTACTCTGATGATCATTCCACGTAACATCTTAAAATCTCGATTACGGAAGAGAAGCCTAGTGCAAACGTTTTTCCTAAGAAGCTGCCAGAATAAAAATAAGAATACACATAAGAGCATCTCCTCGATTCTTTTCTTGTTGTAACTCAGTAACAAAGTATGAAATCATTATTTTCTCCGTTCGGCCTTCGTAATAATCTGAAGACGATGAAAATCATAGGTTTTTTCAGCGGAACTATTGTAATCATCTTGCCCAAATCTTCAGAATTTGACGCCATGACTCTGTTATTTAAAACGCTTTCTTGATGTCCAGAGATTTTGATGTGATGAAACCGAAAAATGGACTCAACCCTAGTTTTGCCAACGCCAGTCGTGACTCTCATTCTTTACTGGTGCTATTTTGGTTAACGAATGGGTTTCTATTAAATCCATCTTTGGGACAACCCTCTGCGTAAAAGACTACCACTCCTGTTTACTTAACAACTCACGTGTTCTGTATATGAAAGACTACGATCAGAACAGAGATGGCGGTCACGATCTAAAGAGGGATTTGTGATCTATCTGCCTTTCTTAATGAGACAAGACATGCGAGCAATTGAGGCAAGCTTTATTTTACTCGGTTTCTCTACAATATTTTGGATTTAATTTTAATCCAGCCCATCACTAATAAGCCGAAGATAAAGCGAGACTAAATAAAATGTCGATTGATGAAATTGCAAAGAGGCGATTGAATTAAGGTTATTTTATTTTCAGTTTTATTAACCGTAATTGGTATGGTATAGAGTAGCTTTATTTTATTTGGATTCAGAACGATATTTTGAATTTAATTTCTAATCTTTGAATCTAAGGAGGGATTTGTAATTTATCTGCCTTTCTTAATGAGATAAGTCATGCGAGCCTCATTCAATTGAGGTAAGCTTTATTGTACTCGAAATTACTACAATATTTTGAATTTAGTTTTAATACAGCCTATGACTAATAAGCTGAAGAGAAGGGGAGATTAAATACTGCATATGCAAAGAAGATAAAATGTCGATCGATAAGATTACAAAGAGACGATTAAATTAATGTTATTTTACTTTTAGTTGGATTGACCGTACTTGATATGCTCTAGAATGACTTTATTTTACTCTAATTTACTGGAATATTTTGAATTTTATTTTAATACAGCCTATCACTAATAAAATGTCAAAGAAAATAAAATGTCTATTGAGAGACGATTAAATTGAGGTCATTTTACTTTTAGTTGGATTGACCGTACTTGGTACGCTTCAGCGTAGCTTTATTTTACTTGGATTCACTACAATATTTTGAATTTAATTTTATTCCAGCCTTTCTTTAATAAGTTCAAGACAAAGTGATACGAAATACAAAATAAATAAAATGTCTATTCATGAGACTACAGACATCCGATTAAATTGAGGGGATGATACGTTTAATTGGATTGACCATAATACTTTGAATTGAATTTTAATGAAGATTATTTCAAATAGACTGACGAAATTGAAACGAGACCAAATACCATATGAATTGCATTTTCATAGGAAATAAATAAAATACATATTAATGACACAACGACTCTGTGAGATAGATAAAACGAGAAAAAATACTGCATATGCAAAATAAATAAAACGCCTATTGATGAGATTAGAAAGATCTGATTTAATTGCATTGATCATAATATTTTGAATTGCATTTTAATACAGATTATTTCAAATTATATCGGATTTATATAAATTCATTTCCACTCTACATAAAATAACTCTTGCTCTTTGAATTGCTTTCCAAGTTTGACAAATTCTGCATTGTAATCAAGAAATTGTAATACAGTCGGACCTCTATTTAACGAACCTCTATTTTGCGAACTTTTTCTTGGAACCAAGAACATTTTGAGAATTTCTTCGTAAAATAACCTCCAAATAGCGAAGTGCATTCTCTATTTAACGAACTTTTTCTTGTGATCCAATATTTTCTTTCTCCCTATTTCTCAAAATATTTCTAAACATTTCAAACTTATTCTTACTTTTATCACATTTTATGGTGATCAATGACCTTGAAGTTGGAAAATGTCAAAGCGAAAGTGCTTGAGCATCAGAGAAAAAAATTTAATTCTTCATGAGGTGCATAAAGGCGTGGAAAAAAGGATATTGCTTTAAAATTTGGTATTCCTCCAAACAGCTTACAACCATAATAAAAAAATCGTGATAAGATACAAAATTAGGATTCATTGAATTCTTGTTCAAAACGTTTAAAAGCACGTGTCTATGAAGATGTGGATGAGGCAGTTTTGAAGTGGACAGTGTGAAAAATAAAAGCAATACGGCAATGAATTGCGATGAAGACGAAGATGATGAAGATGGAAATGACCATGATGCAGAAATCAACAAACCTTCGCATGATGAAATGCTAGAATTCATTAATTTTAATATAAAATTATTTTTTTAAATTGGAAATACAGTGTATTCCCGGACAGTGTTTTATTTTATTCTTGTTTTTCTTGCAGATTTCTTTTTGATGGGTAAAATATATAAAACAAATAGATATTAATTTACAAAATAAAGGTAGGATGAATTACTTTTCTAATAATATTTTGTGTTTATGAATTTAAAATATGTTTTGTGTAGTTTAAAGTAATATAAAAGTTGAATCTCTATTTAACGAATTTTCCATATAACGAACTTTTTTTCGGGATTTAGCGACTTCGTTAAATAGAGGTCCGAATGTAGTTATACAATGGTTTTATTTGGATCTCGGTTAAAAGAAAAGGGTTTATTTATCATGTATACAGATTATGCATAATTAATATTAAAATAATTCATATTTTGAACAATATTGAGTGTAATTGTTCTGTTACGAAAGCAAAACAGACATTGTTTTGTGACAAAAATGTCTTAACCTTCTGACTGCTTGTCCCGCGATTTCCGCGGGTAGAAAGCAAGTCTATTTTCTACTGCACCCTGCGATTGTCGTAAGCTATTGCGTTTACTCAGTACTATTACAGCGTCGAATCGTATTATACTAGTAAAACCTTGCACATTAATAACAATTCGCTTCGTTCAACGGTATTTGAACATGTTTTCTAACGTTGTATCTAAATAGCGATTTTAAAAAATTGGCAGTCAGAGGATTAAAATTATTTAGCTGACTAATCATATTAACCGTATGATATCGTTTCTCTTACTCAGGATCTGAAACTGGGTAGAATAGAAATATCAATTTATTATTGGACAATTATTATTATTAAGAGAAATATTTATTTAGCAATTCTTTATTTAAATATTATTAAAATATCAAAGTTTCGAGTCGAAATTTCAGCCACAATAAGCACTGAGCATAAATAAAATTGCTAAAGTATAAAAAATGAGGTCGTTAGCTAATTTTAGAATTTCAGTAGCATGAAAAAGTTGGAGAATACCTTTATCGCTTTTTAATTGAACCCTAAGACAAACATGTATAAATACACGTAGAAAGACAATACATTAATCGTAAAATGAAGCGCTGCTTCCCTTGATTAATGAATCATTTCAGTTTAGATAGCATTTTTGTGGATTCAAGAATAGTCATAAAATTCATTAGTAGCTACTGTTACTGACAATGCTTAGTAAAAGTCACGTTGTGATAGGATTTATAATTAAAACCTGTTTGAGATTAGTTGTATTTTGATTATGTTAATCTATTCCAAGAAATCATTATAGGTTGGGTATTTTTCCTACCATCTTTGAAGCAGATATATAAAAAATATTGATTACAAAATCTTCATTGCGTAGAATATACAAGAAAAGATAAACCAAAAAAAAAGACAAAGCCTTGGAGAGATTTGTGCATGTGGAAATTAGAACACACATTTCCAAAAAATAAGTATTACATTTCTCCGTAAAATAAGGAATATATACTTTCGCGAAATGAGGAATGCATACTAATATCTGTTTTCTATGGAGTGACAGTAAATGTTAAAGAAATTTTCTAATGAAAAACCATAACGATTGGTAAATTTATCGAGTAAAGGCAGAATTTTAGCTTGGATATTTCAGATGGAAATGTAAACACATCATAATGACTTTTTTTTTTACTTAGCCGTAAATTACCTCAAAAGAACCATGTCCGATAGCTGAAAAGACACTGCGAGAATAAAGAATAGAATAAATACACTTGCACTTACACTTTTATATAGAATAAATACACTTGCAGCTGACTTCATCTTCTCACATTCCTTGAAATATGACATAATTTTATTAATAATAAGTAATGTCATTAGCAGTAATCAATTCCCAACTCAATCGAGTCAAGTCTTGGGACATACGGTTGTGATGTGAGTTCAAAATTCATTTTATATTAAATAATAAGCAATTAAAGTGAAAGGGCGATACAATACTGGAAATTTTTTAGTACATACTGAAAACCCATTTAGACAGAAAACATTTTTGGCTACAGGCAAGCATGTTTGAGACGTTGCGATTTTTACTTTCTGCTTTGCGAAGAATATGAGGAGAACCAATCGTCGTCGTCATTTAATCGTCGAAAACTGGACATCGAAATTTTGATGCATCTTCAAATTTTAGAATTTCCAGAGTCCGAAAAATTCATTTTTTAAAGTCTGTCTGTCTGTGAGCCTGATAACGCAAAACGGTAACAAGCTAGACAGATGAAATTTGATGCACGGTTTTCACAACAAAATTGTAGATTCCTGTGATATTTTAGATGAAATTTGCCGACGGGTAGCCTTTCTGTATGAAAAAGAAATACATTTATATGAATTAAAAATCTTTATGCATGTGAACACGATTACTCAAAAAAAATGAAGCGAGCTATATAGATGAAATTTGGAATATGGCTTTATAACGAGACTTGCAGATCGGTGTCAGAATATGAATAAAATCCGCCAAAAGAGTTCACTGTTTATTATAGCCGCATTGTACATCAGCATCGGGCCACGGTGGTCTAGTAGTAAAGTCCCGGCTTGGGAGCCGTAGGGCTCCAGGTTCGAAACCCGCCTCTACCGACGATCACCCGTGTTTGTGGAAATAGTGCTCGCTGATTCTGACGTGGGTCAAACGTCCTCCCGGTGGTGAGGCATGGCAGGGAAGCTCTGAAAGGAAAGTGCCAGCTGAAGTGTTGTCCTCGCCGTCTCACCATGGCTCGGACTTACGAAGTCCGTCTCAAAGTAGCCCTCGAGTTACTGCAAAACAGGATGTTGATATAACTAAATTGTAGATCCGTGTCAAGTAATATAATAAATTTGTCTACAAGATGACCTACCTGTAGATTTGTCTACCTGTTTTTCTTTCTAAATATACATGAACAAGATAACTCCAAGATGCTAAAAGTTTTATGAATGAAATTTAGAATGTGGTCTTAAAACCAAAACTGCATATCTGAATCAAACTTTGAATAGAATTGGTCGAAGGGAAGGGACATAAAAGGCATACTCGATTTTCTCCACTGCGCTACGAAGCTAAACACAAAATGCGCTATATTGTGTGAGTATACGAAGAAGTCGAGGGGAGAAGACTCCTGTTGGTTCTTCAAGTATTTGCTTTAAATATAAACCGATGCTTGGGCACCTGAAAGCAAGGTAACTGATTGTCATTCTCATAAGTTTCCAGACAAAAGTAAGGAAGATCCACAATCACGTAATATTTCGAGGGATTTCTGGAAAATCTCATAATGCCAGCCGAATTTCCTTTGTAGAACTGGTAAAACCAAAGATAAATCAACAACAAAACAATGAAAATATCAAAGATAATAATCAAAAAAAGGAGAAAGAATTTAACGGAAACACATCATTCCTTAGTAGGAACCTTAAATTTTCATTAGGTTTCCTATCATTATCTTCGAAGTGGCAGTAATACTGAGAGATAAGGATCAGAAAATCTGGGAACAATTGAAACATGAAAAATATTTTTATATTTCCTTCTTCGGTATCCTTTATATCCTTGAAACAAACCGCGAAATTAGAGAAGAAAGTATCAATAAAAATTCTGGAAATCTCTAGACAAAATTGTTTTTCTTTGATTTGACTGATATTGTCCGATGATCAGTGTCTGAGAAGGCATGCATGAAATCCGAAAAGAGTCTAAAGGAAATAATATAAGGATTTCAAAAACATCTCTGCTCAGATTTTTACTTTTTTTAGAAGAATTTTGATTATATTTACTTGAATTTTTCGAAAAATTCGGATTCTTTTCCTAGTTTATCGCAATGATCATGCGATTTTTTTTAGTTAACTTTACAAGTTTTTGTAAGGATTTATGAGGGATGCATTCCTATAGAGTACCAGGTACGAGAAAATGTTTAGCTTCTTTTCTTTCCCCTAAACAATAACATTTTATCACAATAAGTACAAATGTCCTGCATTTTTTTGTTCAGACTTGTTTTTGCTTGAAACGTTATGAAAAGCTTTCTGTAACATTACAATTTTTCAAAAATGCCGGCTTCTCGTTGACCTATTGGGTTCAAAAATTGATATAAATGTGCAGTTTCAGTGTAAAAAATCAAATACTTATCCATCCATATAGCTAGTTACTTTTTGAATTATCGCTTTCATTAGCACACGAACGATCCGACCGACAAACAATCAACCCATAAACGGATTTGGTTCGAAATAGATAAATCGAGTTGACATATTGTGTTCAAACAGACGGGTAGAAAGATACATTTTCTTTTGCCGTATTTCATCTAAAATTTGATAGATATCTACAATCTGGATATAAAGACCCTATCTCAAATTTCATTTCTCTATCTCTATCCATTTATGGGCTATCATGTTCACTGATGGACAGACTTTATTTCAAACATCATTTTCTTACTCAGAGAGGTCTGAAAACCGGAGATTGATCAAAATCTTGCTGTCGAAATATTTAATGACTAAAAGGTTTTTTCCTTTTATATTTCGCATACGAGAAAGTTAAAAGGTATACAGGACTGAAATTTCAAATCAAATTGTTTATAACTGTGATTGGACACAAATATTAGGATAGTATCCGGAGATGATGAAGATTCGCTGTATCTGGAGACTTTAATTACTATGATGAAAGTATTTTGTACCGTTTTCTTTTTCCTGGTTTCTTCGGCCATTAAATGCTTATTCTTAACTCGTGTATGATGAAGAGAATCGAGTATGTATTCCCGCCGACTGTTTGGATCCAAATTTTGATACCCATCTACAGTTTTGGTCTGTCTGTCACCCTTGCGCAAGTGAACACGATAACTCAAAAATTCAGTGGACTGGATGGATGGAATTTGACATACGGTTTTATCACCAGAAATATAGATTTATATAAGAATTTAGACCAAATCTGTGAACTACAGATCTGCCTATCCATGTGTTTCAGACCGCAATAACTCCAAAATACAAGCTGGATGGATGAAATTTGGTCTGTGATCTGCACACCCAAATTGAAGACCAGTGCAGATTTTTATACAGATCCGTTGACAAATAAACTGCTTGCCCCTGTTTATGTGATTCAAAACCGCACCGAGCTAAGTAAATGAAATTCGGTATGTGTCCTTGACATAAAATTGTACATCTGAATCAAATTTTGGCCCCGATCAATCAACGGCAAGAGTTCAAATAGAGTCTCGATTATATTCACTACACACCGAAGCTAAACACAAAACGCGTCATACTGGAGCGGTATACGAGAAAGTCGATGGACAAACACTTCCGTTGATTAAAATTTCAAACTTGTTTATTGAAAATATATATTAAAAATGATCAAATCATTTGAATTTTGTTCGGCTTGCAAAATATCACTTTATAAGCTTCTTGAAAGTAGTGTTTGAAAACTTGAAAAAAAATGTATAAAATAAATGAACTAATTAAAACTAGTAAATCTCCTTAGGAAGATCTGACAAAAGACGCTTGTCATGTAAATGCCTGTCATATATCTAATGAAAATATGTATGGTATCCAAACGCATTATTATATTTTGTAAAGAAAACTATATACGATTCTTCACAGAATATCCATTATACTGTCTAATCTGATATCTTTAAATTAACTTACAATTCATAATATATTGGAATGGATTATTTTAATTATTTTTCCATCACTTATAATTATAAATACATTATTTTAATATATAAAATGTCTTCAAATTCACTCATAGATCACAAGTCGTAATAAAATATACATAGAGTCATTTGATGAAATACCAAGCATATAATTTATTGCATTGTTGAGACGTTTGCATACAAGAAGAATCACAATCAAAGACCTACAACTTAGCTAAGAATCATTAGCAGAAACATATTTATAAAAATCAGCATATAATTGTTGCAAACAAACAATGTAGCAAGTGTTTTTTTTCCAGTGAAAAAAAGTTGTTGACCTTAGCTATCTTTAAAATCATTACTCACTATCATTATAACAAAAAACATTTAATATTCGCAGAGGTACAAAGAGCGTCATTCGAGTTATATTGTTTATTGCTCCCAGCAACTGGTAAGTTCATCTTAATATGTAAAAATATCCAACGCTTCATAATACGGGAGTTATTTTAACGTTGTTACTTTTATATCAATTTCGTTCGTTTATATCGCCTGAAACCAATTAATAGTAAAAAAAGAGAGCAGCAAAATAAGTGTACATTCCAGAAAAATAAAGTTTCATTACGACCCGCAATGGCAACTACTGGTTTACTTTGTGTTTGTTCACTATTATCATCATCCCAGTAATTCACGTGATTCACTATTATTGAGTATCGCCAGAAACACTCCCAGACAAAAAATATTGTGCGAATTATTCTTATATCAGCTTTTTTCACAGCAAGAGGTAAACACTTCCGAACATTTTATGCCTCGGAATGGGGAAGTTCCGATATATTAATTTCATACCAGTTGTATTTATTTATCCGTTGCCACGAAACAATTAATAAAAACACTCCGGAATAAATCTGCATTCCAAAGACTGTTTCTTTCTGACCTACACTGAGGACTACCGGTTTGTTTCCTTCTGAAAGCCAGAAGGAACTTTTGACAGATGCGAGGGGCAAGCAAGGCCCCATGCCGTTGCTGTTGACAAGTGAGTGTAGGTTCGGCGCCGATAATTAAAGGTTACTGTCTTTACTCTCTGCAGGTAGCCTGCGCTCTTTAAACCTTTCCCTGCCAAACGACGGAAACTAAATTAATTGACTGAAAACGACTGCTTCGAAGAATCTGTAGCTCTTTTGGGAAAATAGGATTTCCGAAGAACGAATACCAAACTGTTAATAGTCGTGTCTAACATCTTTGATAAGAAACGCACGTTAAACTTATTTCTTCTTTATAAGGATCATTCGGTTAGTTTTTAGTTACTTTCTTGAAGAAAACACGTGTTAAAATTACTACTACTGTCTAAGGATAATTCCATTAATTCTTCATTGTTTTTGGTTAAATGTTAAGATATTGCCTTAAGGCATGAAATGATATAGAAAGTTAATCTAAAATTCTTTGAAAATATTCATTCTCTGTCTGGTATATTTTGCAATATTTATTTTTACGGAATTTGAATTATTATAATTAAAGAAAACTTACAAGTTCCATTTTAATTGCTAAATTAAAATTAATTAAATTTTTTAATTACATTTTTATTTTAATTATATATACAATTTTCTGTTTTAATATATTTCTAATTTGGCAAAATTCAGATATGATATGTTTGAAAAAATATAATTTCAGTACTTTTTAAAATGATTCACATTCGTAAGAACGAAATTATAAAATTTTCGAAGTTAGTTATTTTGAGGAAATTTAAGCTGGCGCAAGTCTTTTTTTTTGTGTGTGTGTATCGGTATGCTCGTAAATATAAATTGACCTATGCATTGTTTCTTTTGTAGTAGTGTGCACTGAGAAATAAATTATTTCAAAATCTCCATAACTAGTGAGAGCATTCATGATTGAAAATGAAATGATACATAAAATTACACAAAAAGAAATGATCCGCAAATGAGCCGAACAGAAATGAGAACAAACCGATGAAAGATTAATATTTGAGAATGAGATGTTTTCTTAGATCAACAGTGGAATAATGTATTCAGATTCCTGAATATAACTACACTAACGTACTTTGGTCCTTCTACCGGTGTTAATTTAAATTCATAGATTATTTGGATTCGAATATATATAAAAATAATGAGACGAAGGTTGTTGAAGATACTCCACGTTCAAGAGAATAAATCCACTGAAATGTAATAAAATATAGCTTTTCTCATTGCGTTAAAAATAATCAAAGCCTAACTTTTTTTTAATAATCTGATATGTTTTTTTAAAACTCAAGTCATGAGATAACTTTGATTAGTGTACTTATTAATTTAAAAACCAAGCAAAGTTATTATTAAGTACACTAATCAAAGTTATCTCATGACTTGAGTTTTAAAAATACCTATCAGATTATTAAAAAAAAGTTAGGCTTTGATTATTTTTAACGCAATGAGAAAAGCTATATTTTATTACATTTCAGTGGATTTATTCTCTTGAACGTGGAGTATCTTCAACAACCTTCGTCTCACTGTTTTTATATATATTCGAATCCAAATAATCTATGAATTTAAATTAACACCGGTAGAAGGACCAAAGTACGTTAGTGTAGTTATATTCAGGAATCTGAATACATTATTCCACCGTTGATCTAAGAGAACATCTCATTCTCAAATATTAATCTTTCATCGGTTTGTTCTCATTTCTGTTCGGCTCATTTGCGGATCATTTCTTTTTGTGTAATTTTATGTATCATTTCATTTTCAATCATGAATGCTCTCACTAGTTATGGAGATTTTGAAATAATTTATTTCTCAATGCACACTACTACAAAAGAAACAATGCATAGGTCAATTTATATTTACGAGCATACTGATACTTAGTGCACACACAAAAAAAAAGACTTGCGCCAGCTTAAATTTCCTCAAAATAACTAACTTCGAAAATTTTATAATTTCGTATCAAACGCATTCATTGCTTAATAAATAATTTTTACATAATAAACAAACATATCATCGTCTCACTTTCTACTTATTTAATGCAACAGAAACAAGTGAATCTATCTCATGGCTTTGAGCATCAGTGAAAACGCGCAACGATTCTCAACAAATGATCCTCTTAAAAATATTAATCCCTATGTATAATTTCATTTTTAATCATGAATGCTCTCACTATTTATAGAGAATTTGAAATCATTTATTTCTCAACGCAAACTATTTTAAAACAGATAAGGCATTGGTGTCTTTAATCATTTATTTCTCAACGCACACTA